>ML792941.1:116439-132372 GCA_009831015.1 Picea engelmannii
CCATTGAATGGTGCATCAACTCTAGGTTTCACATTTTGATGATTGCTTCCTACAAGCATGATTATCCTCATAAATTTGAAACAATGGTCATACATGTCGTCCCTATGCCTTCATGTCTCTTCTTCTACCATGTTTTTCACATCGACCATGGTGGAACAAGGAAGATTCACTTCTCCCATTATGTAGTTGAGTCAGTGCATGGAAATGTTGTCGAAGGTAAACAAAGGCAATCACCCTTTAATTTTAAATATGTCAAGCACTTACAAACTAGAATAAGGTATAAATCATTCATAGGCTAAATAAAACATCAATTCTAAACATTGGTCAAGACACACTGATGATCCACATTGGTCTAGGTGCACCAATTCTTCTATACCAATGTGCACCCAAGTGTAAAAGAACAGAATGAAACATGTCACAAGACTTTCAAAGTTGCATGTATCATGTCACAAGATTTTGGAAGTTGCATCATCAAGAGAGCTGAAATTATCATTAAGTGTATAACAAAATTACATTCACAGATATATACAAGCCATAGAAATAGCCTTGTGTATATTATCAGCTATATAATGCACATCTAACTATTTTATAAAATTATTACATGACATCATGAATTTCTTTTAGTCTTCTTTTTTACTTTCCAGTGCTTAAGAAAATCATCAATGTCCATGTCTTCGTTTACTGGGTGCTCTTCAGTAGATGATGTTGTTTCAGTCCTTTCACGCTGAGTACATATGGTCTCGTACCCACGACATGGATGCTGTTGTGAGGGGACATCACCTAAAAAAATAAAAAATATTGAATTTATATGGCCAATTTGTAAATATCATTGAAGTAGTTCATTAATATTAAAAAAAACTCTGCAATGTAATTATTTACCTGGTCCTCTAGTCGACACCGTTGGAATGGTTTCCAGCATGTTCACCTGATCTTCAGGTCGAGGATGATCATCTATGACATTCTCTTCCATTGAAACGTCAAATTTTATAAGTACAAAATTATTAGTATATGATTAATATATAGACATTTTACCGTCATGGACCTCATTGACAGGAACATCTTGGGGTTGCACCTCACTGGGATGGGGTTGCTGGGGAGCACCATGATCCTTTGGATGTGTTTCACTATAAATTCTCTGTTGTTTAGTACTAATGGTAGGGTTGATAGTGCTTCTCCCCTGATTAAAACAAAGTAAGACTTTAAATTATGGACGATATCAAACATTTACGTATTTTATAAGTAACGAAAGGTTAATGTGGACTGATTTTTATTTACCTTATCCAGCAAATTGGATCTTGGGGTCTGCCCCATGCTTTTCCTTTGATCAACCACGATTTTGTTGGCATTTTTATAGGTAGGTGTGTTTTTCATTGATGAAAAGATCAGAGTGTGCTTGTTCATTTGATGGAAAACATACAGGCAAGGAAGATCAGCAGCGTAGGGATAATGGCATGGAAATATCAGAAACATAAACTCCATTTCAGAGTTTTGAAAACCGGGCATAAGAGGAGTCAAGGAAGCAACTCACGACAAGAATGGTGAAGTCGCGAAATGAAAAACACCGGAATACGTTGATCTGACTCCATTTCGGAGTTTCGGATATCGGGAGATGGAAGAGTTGAGACTCTTCATCATCAGGAGTCCCGGAATCATGAAATGTGAAATGATAAAATCCCAGAAGAAGGAGGAACATTTTGAATACCAGGATTTGGAAGAGTCAAGACTCTTCATCATAAGGAGTCCCGGAATCGCGAAATGCGAAACGCCAAAATCCCAGAAGAAGGAGGACCGTTTTGGATACCGGGAGTTGGAAGAGT
Organism: Picea engelmannii; assembly: GCA_009831015.1. NCBI lineage: Eukaryota > Viridiplantae > Streptophyta > Pinopsida > Pinales > Pinaceae > Picea > Picea engelmannii. The sequence continues at coordinate 118,257 of ML792941.1, forward strand.
CAAGACTCTTCATCATAAGGAGTCCCAGAACTGAAAAATGTGAAACGACGAATCCCAGAAGAAGGAGGAACGTTTCGGATACCGGGAGTTGGAAGTGTCAAAACACTTCACCACAGGAGTCCCGGAATCGTGAAATGCGAAACGTCGAAATCCCGAAAGAAGGAGGACAACTTCGGATATTGGGAGTTGGAAGAGTCGAGACTCTTCATCACAAGAGTCTTGGTATCTTGAAATGCGAAACACCAAAGATCCTGAAACAGACACATGTGTTAACTCCCAAAATGAAACCGTCCTTTCGGCCGAGTTTTGGGTGGATATCATAGCTTTAGGCAGTATCTTCAAGTCATTTTTGAGTTTTTTACAGCTGAGAAAATTTTTGGTTTTGGTGTGTCTTAGGAAATAATCGATCCACAAAGTCTTCTCTTTTAAAAATTTTATTTTTTATTTTCCACAGCTAACATGTTTTAAAAAAGTTCATTGAGCGCTGTGGAAAGTACTCACCTTCAACAGCTAAAGTGATTGTCCCACCAGTTGGCGCGCTGTTGAAAGTGACAAGTATTAAAGCATTTTGAAAATCAGTTCTTGGGTGGTGCGCTGTGGAAAGTGTTCACTTTCAACAGCTAAAGGGATCGTTTCATCAGTTAAAAGCGCTGTGGAAAGTGACAAAGCGCGAAGGGTTTGACAGACAGTTCGCACGTGGCGCACTACGGAAAGTACCTACTTCCTACGGCTAAAAGAACATTTTCAAGTGATGTGGCATGCTGTTTCACTTTCCACGGCTAAGGTGAGTTTCCTATCAAATGGTGCGTTGTGGAAAGTATTCACTTTCCGCAGCTAACAGGGGTTTTTCAAAGGAGGCGCGCGCTGGTGAAAGTAGCAAGCGAGCGTGATGGAAGGGATGTTCTCCAAGCACCGTAGCTGCATGAAGCGGGAATCACGTGCTCATTATCCACACATGCACAAAATGATGAGGTGATCACTTCCCACGTCAAAACAAGATCCGAGACATGCGCTGGTGGAGGCGGGCAATCATAGAAGTTCAAGCTTGTGTACCAGGATATGACAGTAATGTGAAATCTTTCCAGAACCCACGCGCAACTATCATCATACCCGAAATGGTAAGTTTTCATTCGACGACGCAGGTACAGATGAGGTTCAGAGGGCCTGACACCATCAAATCAGGAATAATCAGCATACCACAGGTCGTTTCCAAAATACACTCAAGATTTGCATTTGACCCAGCACAGAGTCGAAGCCGAGACTGCTTTCAGCAGCGCAGAATGAGGGTTCGACTAAAGAGGTTACAGGAATTACAGTGGTCGAGTGCCGGAGCTGCAGAATGGTGAAAAAACGTGGCGGCCTTTTTCTTAAACGAGAACTCAACAATCTATCCTTTCTGGAATCACATCCTGAGGTTCAAAGACATTTTTTAAACGCAGGTTGCATGGAATTCGTGAAAAGGTTGCAAAGTGGGTATCATCAAGCCACAGCTGAAGCCTTCGCAATGATGTTTGATGGCAACAGAGCTCGGGTGGGTTCTGTGGAAATCAAGGTGGACGAGAAATTTATTGCAGCAGCTACAGGGTTACCGATGACTGGTCAAAAATGGTTCAAAACCACGGCTCTAAAAAATCAGGATTTTAAGTTCTATTTGAAGGATGGATACAAGCACAAAGCCTGGAGTAAAGGGATGCTAGTTTCATACCTGGACGAGGAGTGGCAGCATTTATTCAAAGGCATTCAGTTATATATTACATCAGAAGGAAGATACGACAAGCTGATGATGTATCACTTCAAATTGATGGATCATTTTTCAGGCAAGAATCCAATTAATTTACCTTACTTCTTATACCATAGTTTGATTAAAGTCTGCAATAGAATTAGAGCTCGACCTTTGAGCATTAAGTTGACTCTCTGTCACCTAGGCCTCATCAAACTTATTCTTCTGCAAGAATTAAAACAACAAGGAAGGAGCTAGGAGCACTTCCTGTTCTGGGAAGGCTTCGAAACTCAAAATCAAACTGCAATTGAACAGATGGCAGGATCCAAGAAGAAAGCCTCTCCTCAAAGCAGTGCAAGGAGAAGAAGGGCCATATCAGTACCTTCAGAGGACAGGGTATCAGGGGTAAAGCCTCACAGTTTGAAAAGAAAATTGAATTTCGAGCAGACTACAGAGCCCACTATACAGCAGGACTCAGGACACCCTACACAACAGAGTAAAGGGAAAAACGTCCTAAATCTACCTTACTCAGATTCAGAGTCTGAACAAAAAGATCAGTGCCCTGCCATCAAGGGCTCTGAACAATCTACAGAATGTGCTCAAAACTATGAAACATTAAGTCAAACAGAGCAAGGAGAATCATCAAGGAAACCTAGATCAAATAAATCCTAGAGGATCAAACACCTCAAAGAGGTTATTGCTCAACAGGAAGTTCTTGAACGAGTGATAAAGGATAGATATAAAAAGTTGTCTGACAACTTTGCCGAGACGAATGCAGCATTCGAGAGGTTGGCCAAGGAGAGCGTTAAAGAGAAAAAGAAGAAGGAAAAGCTCATTATAAACTGCAGCAGACTAATATTGCTTGCCCGACACCTCAAGAAGCGGATCAGGGGATTGAAACAAAAGCTGAAACAGAGGTCTCATCCAGACCTGACAGTTCTTGCTCAGGTGGCAGTCAATATGCAAGGGGAAAAGTCAGATGTTAATTGATTTTGATTTGAAATCAAATTTTGAAGGCAAAAGTTCTTTTTTGTGCACATCGGGACTTTCAACAGCATCAGGCTACTATTTCGTTACCCGTTAGCTGTTGAAAGCGATAGCTTTCAACAACTAACCCGTGAAAAGTTCCAACGGTGGCGCTGTTGAAAGCTGGGCGAATAGTTTTGGAAGCCAACAACGCAACAGTTCGTTTCAAACGAATGTCAAAGGTATGCCAGTGTATCAGGGAAGTAGAAGATCGAATGTTAGCGGTTCAACCTCAGAGATTCGAGGGATTTTGGATACGCTTTCAAAACCATATCCTAAAACTCAGCCATAAATATTGGGAAATGGAACAGTCAAGCACAGGTGTCATGCTGTCTCACTACATCGCAGATGATGGAAGCTGGAGAAAGCAAATGGTGAATTTTTGTATGCTGAAGGAAATTCGAACACTCAGTTCTGTTATTGAAGACTTTAATTTCATAGTTTTTTAAGTAGAATAGGACTGTTTTATTAAATGACAGATCCACGTTTTTAGGATCTGTGTAACCATTTGTAAAGGCTATAAATGCCCGTTTTGATATCAAACAATGGTTCGATTTTGGATAGAAGATTAGCTATTGTACTCAGACTTATATGTTAATACAGATCACAGGTTCCTTTCGATTTTGATTATCAGTTTTCCATCCTTCTTCTACATTATTATCTGTGTTGTCAAGCTTTGAATGGCTGTCATCCCATTGTTTAGCTCATAGCCTGATAATAATTCTTTGATTGTCTCTTAGACCCTGCTTTGCACTGGTTTAGTTACAATTTATTCTCCACCCACTTTAAAGCTGCCTGCTGATTAATCAATCTTTGAGAGCACTGTCTATTTGTTTATCATTTTCATGTTTGAATACCATAAGCTATATTGAGTTGTCCCATTGATCCACATTCAAAAAATACAAAAAACATTCATTTCTTAAGTTACCAAGCACCTCTGCTCTGCAACCACAGAGGGTTTCTTGGAGTGATAACAACATGAACCGGAGTTTTGGATACCAGAAGTTGGAAGAGTCAAGAATTCGAGACTCTTCAACATAGGAGTCCCGAAGTGCCGAAACACGAAATTGTGAAATGCAGTTGTGAATAAGGCTGTGGTCACAACCAGTGGTCACATCGTCGAAGAGCTATAGAAAAGAGATCGAAGAGTTAAGATCCTTTTTTTGGATTTTCGGGGATCGTGACATACAGCGTCAAGATAACTCTTCACCATAAGAAAACCGAAATGTCGAATTGAGAAATGGCGAAATAAGCGTGAGACCCATCATTTATGATCCAACAGTGCAAGTTAATCAGGAATATGATCGAAGGGCTACTGTTTCTCTTCAGAGTTAATCGATCAGTTGTGATTCAGTGGCTGATGCATTTTCTTGAAGGTTCACAGTGTAACTGCGAGAAAGGACTGATGGTTTCAGTCAGAGGATTGGAAGAGACTTTGGGGTGATTTCCAGAGAAGATGAAGAGTCTTGAGGCATCTTCCAGTGGCATGAAGATTGTTCATGGAGGCTATTGACAGATGTAAGAGGGTTGAAGCCTCTAACTGCAACAGAGAGGATGAACTCGACTGTGACAGAGAAGACGAAGAGTCTCAACTGCAAGACAGGCTAAGGAATCTTGGCATAACACCCAATGATGTTGGACGCATTGGTGGAACAGCCAGAGAGGCTAAAGAGTTGAAATAATGATTAGGCAGAGCACTCGACATGGGGACAACATGTAGAAAAATTATGGAGAGAGAATGCAGAATATGCACAGGGACTATAAGAATGAAGAACAAAGAAGAGACTGGGTCGTTGTTGTTGAGAGTGATTCAGGCATGAATAAGGAGGAGGGTGCAACAACTAAAATACAAAGAAGAGGAATGGGGAATTAAATGGAGATGGTGCACAAAGCTTAAAAGGGAGAAGCACAGAAAGAACAAGGGATGTGTGCAACAAGACAGTGAGACAGTAAAGGAAGGCTGAGGTGCTCTTGTAGAGAAAAATAGAAGATCAGAAATAGCAATAAGATGCTGACAGAGAGACACTGTTACAGGAGAACATAGCAACATAGCAAAACAATGATAAGCCTGGTAAGCCAATGATAAATATTGTATTACTGTGAATAAATTTATATATAGCAAACTTTAGATTTCAGGGTGGAAGGGAGGTGCTAGAGAGAACTGTTTTCCTCAGAGGTTCAAGTGGGTGCTTGAACAAAGGGAGTTGTAGCTTCCATCTGGTTGCAGCCAGAAAAATAAGGGTGGCAAGGTGGTGCAAGGGAGAACAGTAGTTCTATGTTTTCCAGGTTGGTGTCTGTGTGACTGGAAGTTGGTGCTTCCATCCAGTGGGTGCTGGAACACTTAGGGAGTTGGTTCTTCCTTCTAGTGGGCGCTAGAGAAACCAGGGAGTTGGTGCTTCCTTCTAATGGGTGCTAGAGAAACACAGGGAGTTGGTGCTTCCTTCTACTGGGTGCTAGAGAATCCAGAGAGGTGGTGCTCTCAACAAGTAGTAGCTTGAAAAACAAAGGTTGTAGCCTCATTATGAGTTGGTGCTCATAAGTATGATAATGTACAAAATGTAAAGAATACTTATCATTAAAATAAGAAGAGGTTTTTACCCTTTATGGATTTCCTTAAGAAATATCTGTTTCTTTGTATCTCATATGTGTGAATGATGCTGAATGTTCTATTGCTTACTTCGTTGCATTGTTGTGTTTGTCATTGAGTGATCTATAAATAATTTAAAATAAGCATAATTGTTTAAGCATGGTAACAACTGATTCACCCCCCCCCCCCTCTCAGTTGTACAATAGGATTTATAATCGTACTTGTAACCAAGTTGGAGGTCTTCCTCCATGGTTCCAGTTTTGAAGTCGTCACCTTGCATTGCATAAGGGTATGGTTTTTTAATTTTTTTGGATGCAATTACCTTAAAGTTGTAAGGTGATACAATTAATATTCTTAAGATGTTTGGTTACTTACAATTCGTGACTGTAACCTCAAGTAGTTGCCCGGGTCCAGCTTGTGTTGGCCATGTTTGGCAATCCTTGCTTTGGTTGCCTTTGAAGTGTTAGACAACCTATCATCAAAATTTTCAAGTATGTTATATATAACTACACTTTTATTTATATCTAAAGAAACATAAAGCTAGTATTGAATTCAAAAAATTGTAATTTACCTTGGTGTACCAGTTATTTGCTCTCCTGATTTTCTCAAAATCTTCTCTTTTGGATCATCAATGATCGCCTTCCACTCTCTCTCTCTGGAATTGAGGGAGGATGCTCGTACCTAGGATTTCTTGCCAAGATTCATCTATAAACATCCTAGGTATATTTTAAATATTCACCAGCTGCAGATGTGACCGCTTTTGTATTGAACATGTCTACACCAAAGAGGCCTTCAAGATAATCCATAAGTTCCTTTTTGAGGTTGGAATTCTGGCAATTCCACCTCATACGTAAGGTTGCTCCAAAAATAAACAAGGCCTTGCTCTCTATGTGCCTATAAAAAAGGTCATTTCCTACACACAAAAAGATATGATCATTAATTTAAAATTAATAATCTAGACAATTTCTGTATGCGGACAACATTAAACAATTAAAATATGAATTAAAACTACCTGGGAGTCTTCATTATTTTAATGGAAGTCCATTATCGTCGACCAAAAATGTGCATGGAAGGGTCCCCATGCTTGTCACACGTCTAGCTCTAGGAAATGCATCCATATCAACCACATCACTATGATTCTCATCTCTGCCACCCTCTCTAGACTCTGATCAAGGTGTGGATGTCTGTCGGTGCGTGTCATGGCTCCGATCTAAATGAGGCGTGGAATATGGAGAAGTAAATAGTGCTCTGGCAGCTGTATGACCACCCGCATCAGGACTCTGTAGCGTCTCTGTAGTGCCATTACTACCAAACCCGGGCTGAACATGCTCCAAATATTCCTTTATAAAAAAGAAAATGTTTTTTCATGAGATAATGTAAAAGTTAAAGAAAAAAGTATCATAATTGAACATATGAGTGCATTAAACAAAAAAAAAAATTAAATTATGGTTATTACCTTATATGTGTTAAGTTGTGACATAAGGAGCTTGATCCTTTCTTTGACGTTCGGAGTTTGTTCTGGACGATCTAAAAAGCTAAATAGTTCCTTGTTAGCTTTAATGATTTTATTTATTTATTGAGACCATCGGATCAACGCAAGAATAAAACCCCTCCTCATCGGCGGAATCATGATCCACATGGCCTACTGACTACATATAATTTCAACAAAAACAATGTTATTTCAATAAAATTATATAAGCAAATAATAAAAACAACGTAAAATGAAAGTGGAAATTGATAATCATTTACATGTTCTACGGCTGGCCCTTTTCCACGATCATCCTACCACATTATAATATAATTAGAACCCCCAAAGATTTAAAAAATTGTTAATGATAACAAAAAAACAATGTTAACGATAATATTTACAACAATGTTAAAGATAATAAAAAAATATAATGCAATAAGTAGAGGTTTCTTAAAGCGGTGTTGCATAAGAACCTGCACACTATTAGTCAATGTGTCTATTCAATTCAAATGGTAATCCACTAATAAATCTTCCCCGTGATCTATCTTTTTTATTGCGCACAGGACTACTCAATTCTCTTCACGTCCCTCAAATATGCAATTTGGTTGTTTGTTTGTTGTCCTGGGTCATGTGCTGTTTATAAACCCCACGATATTGTCGGAAGCTTTAGGCCTTCCATCAATATAGATAGTCGCTCCCTTATTTTTATCCTTGTTTATTAGTTGTATATAATTTGCGGTGAGTGCATATCTCCACATACTTCACATGTACTGGACCAACCGCATCCAATCGTTATAATTGTAACACGGTCCGACATAGTCCATCAATTCAGTTACTGTATTGTATTTTAAAATTATTCCATCCATGGAAAATAGCCCCAAGCCATGCAGGGAGGATGGTGCAATGCGATATGTCCTATTGTTGACAACGAAGTCAACATCTATAGGAGGTAGTTCCTTAGGTACCCATTGCTTCACCAGATGMTTATACCTGAGTGGAACATCTATGTCTCCTATGCTCTCATCATCATAAGAGCATGATCCTCCTTYGGMAAGATAAAATTTCATGYRTCTACAAAATTTTATTCTGACTTTTTCACCTCTGGTCCTTGTTTTCTTATCATATCTACTAGATGCAGTCGCATTTCCGTCCTCCATTTGTCCTAAGCTTTCCTCACTCAACGAAGAAATATCTGACAGGTACTTGTTTGCTTGTACCTTCAGTTGTATGTGCACGTGTTGTTAGTTAGTAGTCCATCATCATATTCATAGTTCTAAATAAAAAATTTATATCAGATCCATAGGAATTGAGCAGATTTGTCATTTCAAATATTTCCAATGCAAGAACTTTCTTAGAAACATGGTACCTAGACTTAAGCCTAATGCATAAAATTTTAGGTTTGGATGCCTTGGTGGACATGGGGTTCCATGGGTTAAGTTCGTTAGACACTTGACACTTGCTAGAAGCATATTGCATCATATTTTTGCCTGCATGAGGAATACAACCACATCCACTCTCATGTTTCTCCATGGTAGGATGCATCAATTCCACAAAGGTACGAGTCTATGATAGTTGGATATGATGTGGACTAATGATTAAATGTCTAATGAGATCTATCTTGGGAATCCTTATAGGATCCATGTCTTGTGTTCTAACACCTCCCATATAAGAAGAGCCATGTCTTGTGTACTAACACCTTCCATATAAGAAGAGCTATGCATAATATTTAGGTTTGGATGCCTTAGTGGGCCTGCAGTTCCATGGCTTAAGTTCGTTAGACACTGGACACTTGCTAGAATCATATTGCATCAGATTTTTTTCTGCATGAGGAATACAACGACATCAACTCTCGTTTTTCTCCATGGTAGGGAGCTCAAAAATGTTGCTGATCCATTAGGTTTTTATGCCCTTAGGAGAAATTGGCCAAGAGTCCCCGAAATGGTTTGGGATGCGAATTTCATGAAGGAAAGTTCAAAAATATTTTAGAATCAATGATTGATTCTAGGCTTATAGTTGATGGGAGTGTTGTAGAGTATAGGGACAAGATAGTTGAATTCTCTCATGGATTTGACCTTGTTGTTACTCTTGCTTTAGGTTTCTCTCAAACATAGGGAGGCGACCTTGTTGAGGTTGTTGATTTAGTTCCCATATGTTTTGAGATGCATGGGAGAGATGCCCATATTCATAGCTTGAATACAACCCCACTTGGGTTTTTTCTTATACCACAAGCTTGATATTTCAGGATAGGCAAAATTTGTGCAGTTGTCTACATTTGTGATTGTGATAGATCTGATCCACTTGTATTGTCTTGTAGTAGATGCCATTATTTTTACATGAAATCCTGAACAATTCATGGCATGGTGTCCAAATACTTTGACTTGCTATGTTGTCAGGCTTGAGGTATGATAGATTTTGGCAAGTTATTGACGATCCAAGGTTATGTTCCTTCAGTTTCACAAGTGGTCAATGTTTCTAGGAGGTTTGAAACACTATGATATCATCTTGTGTTGTTGGTTACAATGAGACTTCCACAACTTATACAATCTATATTATAGCACAATTGAAGACTCTAGTGATCCAAGATGTGAATTTTGATGAGAAAGTAAGGTCCTCTAGTTCACAGATATCTCCCTCACTGATTGAAAGGAGTGAAGAGGTTGTTTTTCTATACATTGATTCAAAGGTAAAAGAATAATCAAATATAGGTGTGTACAAGGTGAGGTTGGGGGTGGATATTCCTCATCATCTACTCTAGCACACAAAAATCCAAGATGGCTTATCCAAACATTTTAGGATGGACAAAATCATGTAGGAGTGCCCATATCATCAATGAGGGTGAGTATACCTCCTAGGAGATATGTTAACCATATTGTATTAGATTCTTCCATTTGTTATCTTTACAACTGTTTTGAGGAGGTGATGTGTGATACTCTGTTGGATGAGTGTGATGTTTGGGGGGTAGTTCCTTTCTGGGAGCCAATGGTTGATTTCGAGATTGCAACGTGTTCAAATTTGCAGAAGGAAAGTTTGTTTGAGTTGCAAAGGGAGCAAAATGATGTTGGTGAAAACACTTTCCTCATAAAGAGGGTGTGTTTAGGGGTCACAGACCGACCATATACCCACCCTGATTCGAGGAGTGGAACACATTAGCTGTCTACTCCGGTTGGACAGGAAGTGTCGGAGAAGAGCAATCATTCTTAGGAACAAAAAGTCGGGTGAAAAAAGGGGAGAGCTCTCCATTCTTTTCCTGGTCTCTTGTAGCTGGATAGCTTAGAACTACAAGATTCCCCGAAATGGGATTTCAACTCAGCACTTTTTTGGAAGAGTTGCTCTTTGGAGAGCACAGTACAATGAAATTTGTGAGTTATGTTCAGGGGGGAGTTATTGTCTATCATTGGCCTCTATGGTAGAATCAGTTGGGGAGGCCTAAGAGATTGTGGTTTACCCTATGGTGGATGTCAGCGGTTCGAGTCTACTTATCTCCAACCCATGATCCTAGCCAATACAATGGTATATGATAGCACACAATTATTCAGATCCGACAGTTTGATTTATGATTTATCATTCATGGACGTTGATAAGATCTTTCCATTTAGTAGAACCTTAGGATGGTATAGCCTTTAATGTCGAGGTTCAAATGAGGAAGGGATTACGGTGGATACCTAGGCACCCAGAGACGAGGAAGGGCGTGGTAAGTGACGAAATGCTTTGGGGAGTTGAAAATGAGCATAGATACAGAGATTCCCAAATAGGTTAACCTTTTTAACTACTGCTTAATCCATCGGCAGGAAAGAGACAACCTGGCGAATTGAAACGTCTTAGTAGCCAGAGGAATAGAAAACAAAAGCGATTCTCATAGTAGCGGTGAGCGAAATGGAAGCAGCCTAAACTATGAAAATGGGGTTGTGGGAGAGCACAATATAAGCTCTATGTTGCTAGGTGAAGCGGTTGAGTCCTACACCCTAGATGGTGAGAGTCCAATAACCAAAAGCATCATTGGGTTACGCTCTAACCTGAGTAGCATGGGGCACGTGGAATCCCATGTGAATCAGCAAGGACCACCTTGCAAGGCTAAATACTCCTAGGTGATCGATAGCGAAGTAGTACCATGAGGGAAAGGTGAAAAGAACCCCCATCGGGGAGTGAAACAAAACATGAAACCATAATCTCCCAAGAAGTGGGAGGAAAATGATATCTCTGACCTCGTGCCTATTGAAGAATGAGCCGGTGACTTATAGGTAGTGGCTTGGTTAAGGGAACCCACTTGAGCCATAGCGAGAGAGAGTCTTCATGAGGAAATTGTCACTTCTTATGGACCCAAACCTGGGTGATCTATCCATGACTAGGATGAAGATTGGGTGAAACTAAGTGGAGATCTGAACCGACTGATGTTGAAAAATCAGTGGATGAGTCGTGGTTAGGGGTGAAATGCCACTCGAACCCAGAGCTAGCTGGTTCTCCCTAAAATGTGTTGAGGTACAATAGTTGACTGGACCATCTAGGGGTAAAGCATTGTTTCGGCACGGGCTGCGAGAGCGGTACCAAATCAAGGCAAACCCTGAATACTAGATTTCCCCCATAAAAGGGGTAAAGGTCAGCCAGTGAGACAATTGGGGATAAGCTTCATCGCCGAGAGGGAAACAACCCAGATCATCAACTAATGCCCCTAAATGACCACTCAATGATGAAGGAAGTACGAGTGCAAAGACAGCCAGGAGGTTTTCCTAGAAGCAAACAACCTTGAAAGAGTGCGTAATATCTCACTGATCGAGTGCTCTTGTGTCGAAGATGAACATGACTAAGCGATCTGCCGAAGCTGTGGGATGTAAAAATACATCGGTAGGGGAGCGTTCTACCTCAGAGGGAATCACCGACATGAGCAGGTGTGGACAAAGCGGAAGCGAGAATGTTGGCTTGAGTAACACAAACATTGGTGAGAATCTAATTCCCTGAAAACCTAAGGGTTCCTCTGCAAGGTTCATCCATGGAGGGTGAGTCAAGGCCTAAGATCAGGCTGAAAGGCATAGTCGATGGACACCAAGTTAATATTCTTGTACTACCCTTTGTTGGTCCTGAGGGACGGAGGAGGCTAGGTTAGCTGAAAGATGGTTATCGGTTCAAGGATGCAAGGTGACCCTCTATACATTGATTCAAAGGTAAAAGAAGAATCAAATATAGGTGTGTACAAGGTGAGGTTGGGGGTGGATATTCCTCATCATCTACTCTAGCACACAAAAATCCAATATGGCTTATCCAAACATTATAGGATGCACAAAATCATGTAGGAGCGCCCATATCATCAATGAGGGTGAGTATACCTCCTAGGAGATATGTTAACCATATTGTATTAGATTCTTCCATTTGTGATCTTTACAATTGTTTTGAGGAGGTGATGTGTGATACTTTGTTGGATGAGTGTGATGTTTGGGGGGTAGTTCCTTTCTGGGAGCCAGTGGTTGATTTCGAGATTGCAACGTGTTCAAATTTGCAGAAGTAAAGTTTGTTTGAGTTGCAAAGGGAGCAAAATTATGTTGGTGAAAACACTTTCCTCATAAAGAGGGTGTGTTTTCTTTCGAGGTTACTCTGAAATTGTTTGATTGAGTTGCAAAGGAAGCATAAATATGTTGGTGAAAACTCTTTCCTCATAAAGAGTGAGTGTTTTCTTTCGAGGTTACTCCAAAATTAAGTTACACCACACTTAAGGGTTCTTCATGTTATGTGGGGTGCATGGTGTATTGATAACCCTTAGTTGACGTGATGGACATACACATTGGAGTTAGGTTTCCCATTGATTGTAAGACCTTGTCTTGATGCATATGTGTAATTCTTCCTTGGAGCATTGGAGAACTACATGGCTAGTGGCTTTCTTCATGAGACCAAAATGGAGGTTGATTGATTCCTTGGGATGATGGTTTTCCTTGGAGGAGGATAATTGGGCATCTTGGAGGAGGGAATTGAACCCTAGATGGCACGGGGACACTTGGTTTCTTACATGGAGACTTGGCATTGACTTGAGGACACTTGGGTTGAAAACCAATCATGTAAGTGGCATTGACCCAGAGGTATACATGGCCTAAGAGGGAGTGTTGGAGAATTAGAGACCTTTGGAGGAGGAGTGTTACACACACCTCATGGAGCGTTCAACGTTCAATCCTTGTTTGTTGGATGTGCTTCCCTTAGAGCTTGGCATGTGTGAGTTGGAGTTGGAGTGCTCCACATGTGGGGATATTTAGTAATTAGATAGATTTTTTGTTGTGGACTTGATCCACTTTATGATTTTTTACTTCCTTAACTTTCATATAAATAAATTGAGAAGGTATTTTCATCACTTGTACTTCTTCACTCATAGATTCACATGCTTGCGTTAGAGATGTGAGACTAGGGTGAACTTGTATTCTTATACCTTATTCATGTGTATTTTCTTTATGTTTGAATCCTCCTGAGAGTTTCTTGTCATAAGTAGTATTCACTTTTCTTTTCTGCATTACTTCTCTAATTCTAACAACAACACAATGGAAACGAAATCTAAATAGAGGAAGGTCATCTCTTTAGTTGATAAAATTAGGGAAATTAAGAAATATGGAGAAAAAAAAGAGAAGGGATCTTCATGGAGAAAAAAAAGAGCTAACCCTAACCCTAAATCGACTGGAGTCTTGTGATTTTGGGGACAAATCCCATGAAATTACCATTTTCGATGACCTCTTTCTCTTTCTTTGTCGCTCGGGCTTTTATGTGTATCTTGGCCTCCTTATCTATCGCTATCCCTTGACTTTCTCTTGCCCAACTCCTTATTTGTGTCTTGGCCTCCTCTTGCCCTAGCTCTTGCCCTCCTCTTGGCCTCCTTCTCTTGCCCAACGTCTATTAGCTTCTCTGTCGCATGAGTGCAGTCATGTGAGTGTGATCTAGCTCTTTCCCTCCTCTTCGACTCCTTCTTTGTTGCGTGAGTGCACTATGAGTGTGCTCTAGATCTTGCCCAGCTCCTATTCGCCTCCTTCTCTGTCGTGCGAGTGGACTGTGAGTGTGCTAGTCTAGCTCTTGCCCTCGACCTCTTTGCCTCCTTCTCTGTCATGTGAGAATGTGTATTTTGGGCTCTAATTTGATCATGAGTGTGAGACGCGCGGGCTTTAGTCATGCAGTCTTTAATTTGTTTGTTTGAATTATATATATTTTTAATTTTTTTAATTAATATATTTTATAAAATTAATTTATATTTAATTATATTTAACATATATAATATATATGTGGTTTAGTGGTGTATTTAGGGGCTAGTGGGTTAGGGATTGGTGGGTTATGGGTTAGTGGGGTAAGATGTTAG
>ML792941.1:154342-186486 GCA_009831015.1 Picea engelmannii
TGGATCTTCTTATTTGGATCCACATGATAGGTGTCAGTCTTTGGAGCATCATTTGGAGTTGGTTATTGGGTTCCAAAATCTTCCACGGGGAGTTCACATGAGCACTTGGACATGGGACCCGGGCTTACAATGGTGGTTGGACTTCTTCAGCATGGTGGATTTCCTTTCTACATGGGACCTTGGTTCTTCAGTCTTCTTCAGCATTATGGTCCACAATTATCCATGGGACCTTGGTATATGGTTGTACATCAAGCGTTAAGGACAACGCTTTCATAAGGGGGATGGAATGTAAGGTAGCTAGAGAGGTAGTGGGGGGCCCAGAGGGCCCATAGTGATAATAGTGGAGGTCATTCAATGTAAGGTGGACTAGGTCCACTATATTATTAAATAAGGCCCACTATGGTAGTTAGATATAATAAATGTAAGAGGACTTCTTAGAAGGTTCTACTTCTAGAAGATTCCTCCTCTAGAATGTTCTTAGGTGATGGTAGCACTATATAAAGGGGTTCAAGCAATGTAATGAGACATGAAGAGAAGTATTGTATTTGGAGAGATAGCTCAATAGGAGGATGCCCCCTCGAAGAGGCAAGTGAACAGGAGAGGATCCCTTCCATAATAGGATCAATTGTATGGTGTTGCCCTACCTCAAGGGTTTGATATAATAAAGTTGTGGTTTTCTATATGGTTTCATATATCTTGTGTGGTGATTGTATTCAGATATATTTGGATCTATTGTGACATTTTGTATTCAGGTATTTGGTTCTTAACAAGTATTTGGAGTAGTAGCTCAATAGGAGGATGCCCCATCGAAGAGGCAAGTGAACATGAGAGGATCCCTTCCATAATAGGATCCATTGTATGGTGTTGCCCTACCCTAAGGGTTTGATAGTAATAAAGAAGATTTTGCATATTGTTCTTGTATATCTGTTGTGGTGCTTTTGTATTCAGTATTTGGTTCTTAACAGGTTTCTATAACCTTTCTCATGTGAATTCATCCCTAAACATTGGTTTGAGAAAGTGCTTCAAAAGTGGTTTGATGCCCCTTGGAGTGCTTTGTAGTTGAAACTAATATCCCCCAAAAATTTTGGTAATTACAGCTTCGAAAAAAAAGTAACATCCATTTGGATATTATTGCATAAAATTATCAACGAACTTTTTCCGTCGATAGTGTAGCAAATTCATTGCAAGATTATTTACATTCATCTCTCTTGCAATGATATCAAATGATGCTTGGATTCATTTCATATTTGGTTTATCAACTTGAAATCTCAATTTGATACTTTTTCCCCACCTCTAACAACATTTTGCGACATTTTTCCGCACAAAAATACCCTTTCGGAACCGTCGTTGTTATAGCAAGATTGTCGCAACACATTTAAATCATCAAATATTTATAGGCCAATTTTAGGTCACTATCGTCGCCATTGCAACGATAGTGATCTAAATATATATATTCTTTTCCACCTATTTATTTTAGGTCATTTTCAATGGTAAAGTTTGACTAAATTATTATGGTCAACATTCGTCACTTATGCGATGAACAATCTAAGGTCGTCTCTTATACGACAAACATTGACCATTATAATTCAATCAAACTGTAGGCATCGAGACTGTGACGAAAACGGGGTAGATTTAGAAAAAAATAAAAATTCTCTTGCATGTTGCGATGAAAGAGTACTTTCGTCGCAAGTGGTCGTTGCAAATTTTTCAATATGTAGTAGTGAGTGGTTGCAGTGTCCTTATGTTCCCATTTTGAACAGATTGTGAAGAAGCTAAATTTTGCAGTATGAGATACTACCTTGCGACACTTTTTAGGTGGAACAATAGTCAGAACTACCTCTGGTATTCTGTAGAGATGACCCCCTAGAGAAACAATGACACTGCGGGGTCGAGACTCATAAAAAATGTGGCGCTTCCACATTTATGGTTGGCCCAAGAGAATATCACAGACATCTAGTGGGGAAACATAACATAATACCTCATCCTTGAAGGTTTGTATGCCATATGACAATCGACATTGCTAGCTGACACGAAGATTTTGTCCTTGGCGAAGCCACTCGATGTTGTATGGCTGCAGGTGTGGTGTTGTCGACAATCCCAATTGTTTGATGACCTCTGCTGAGATGAGGTTCTTCTGGTTTCCGCTATCAACAATAAAATGCAGTGGGGTCCCCTTCACCTACATCTGTGGATGAAAAAGGTGCTCCCCCTCTTCACAATTTGTTGGTTCTTCTGGTTGAATTGCTACAGTTGTGACAATAGCAGTGGGGTCTGTGCCAATGATCTGTCCTTTACTAGTATTTTTAGAATCATATTTTGAATTAGGGTTCGGCTCCTTGTCTTTGATCTCGTCCACCAGTGACTATTTTGAGTGACATTCATCGGTGTTGTGCCAGGGGATTTTGTGGAAATCGCACCATTTTTCGGTGTCCTTCTTTGTCGTCCCGTGACCCTTCTTTTCATGTGGCTTGGACTAGTTTTCAGGAGACTGTTTGTTAGGGACATCTTTGTCATACTTTGGTTATTGCAGATTTACAGAACCAAAATCCTGTTTGTTCTGGTGCTTAAATTTTTGCTCGATTTTAACAACATATCGATAGGCAACACCGAGTGATGAGATGTCCAGAAAATCCATTTCAGTTTGGATGTATCTGTGTAGAGCCCCACAGTATTTTAGAACCAAATTTCGTTCAGAGTCTTTGATACCCATCTTGGTACACAAGGTATGGAAGGTATTGGTGAACTCTGTAATTTCTTATCTCTTCTCTTGCCACAGTGTGGTCCATCTCATGTACTGGTCCTCATAGTTGCCAATAGGGTAATATTGTTCCTTTACCACATCCACAAAAAAATCCCAAGTGGGATCGACCCCATATATTTTAGACTCCTCTATGGAACTCTGCTCCAAATAAGTTTCCCACCAATGTTTGACATGGGAGAGAGCTTTAAGGAGTGTGAAGGTGATATTTTATTTGTTGGAAAATTTGTGAACAGAGAAATAACCTTCTAGCAGATTTAACCATTTGTCTAGGGCTTCTGCATCTATCTGTCCTTCAAATATAGGAATATCAAAATTAACTTGTACCTTGAAAGGTGAGGTGCCTCCAAAGTGGCCGCTTGATAAATATGCCCCTGTTTCTATCGGCAGACATTGAAGGATGTGGGAAAAATTCTCCATCATTTCGTCCCTCTGTCGTGTGAGAGCTTGCTCAAGCAACAGACTGATAGGATCGTCTGCTCCGTTGTTTTTCTTTTCTTCTGCCATTGAGGGTTTTTTGGGTGTGCAAGAGAGACTCTCCTCAAGAGATACAAGATCGTGGCCCAACTTTCTATACTCATACCTCGTTGGGGACATGCACTAAAAAAAAGACCAAGAACAACCTGCTCTGATACCACTGATCCAGATTATTTTCGGCACAAAATGAGATCGGAGATATAATAAAGAAATGCACAGAGATATCGTAGATATTCAATAATATAAAAGAAATATATCAGAGATGCAACCATAAACACATATATACAGTAATACATGATTTCTATTAATGAAATAAATGTACAGAGACTGTAAAATACAGAGTGAAAGACTCGATAGAATGGTGGCAACTTATCTCTGAGAAGAGATGTGACGGCTACTCGCATTTGCAAGAAGATCGTTACAATGAGGCCTTGAAGGCCTTTTTACAATAAAAAGGAATGCCAAAAGTCCTAGACATCCGAAAACCTAACCCTAGGAGATGAAGCGCCAAAAGTCATGTGGGCTCTGTTTGGGTAAGTTAGTACATCAACCTCCCGGGGTCGTAACTTTTGCATACGATCTCTGTTTTAGGCATATGATAGCTCGTTGGAAAGGTATCATAGAGGAGATTCATTTTTGGGGCTCAATCATACCTTCATATATCATTGATAACCTCGATCTCAAAAAACCTTCATTTTGGCCCTCAAAATGGCCCCGTAAGTTAAAAACTACTAAAAATAGTAAATTGCCAAATTTGCTAGAAAACTGTTTTGAGCCAATCGGAAAAGGTGGGTGGACATTGATATCCACCTGGATCTATCATCCCTCCTTAGGAAGAAATGGTCTCGATTGCATTGAGTTCCTGGGGGAGAGGGAAAAGCATTTGCTGAATCTACATCTTGGTGAGTTGCTTGCCTTTCTGGAGATGTCACACTACTCAGTTTGTGGAAGTCTAACACGAACGTGTTGAGGCTGAGGCTGTTCAACAAGTCAGGCTACATGAGAGGATGGTGTGCAAAATGAATCTTTTTTCTTTGCTACAACATTGTCAACCTGCGTCTGTTGGATAGAAGGTGCTTGGGGCGAAGTTGTAGTGGTTGCAGTGTCCTTCTGTTTCCATTTTGAATAGATTGTGAAGAAGTTGAATTTAGCAGTATGAGATACTACCTTGCAACACTTTTTAGGTGGAACAATAGTTAGAACTACCTCTGGTATTCTGTAGAGATGACCCCCTAGATAAACAATGACACTGTGGGGTCGAGACTCATAAACAGCGTGGCACTTCCACATATATGGTTGGCCCAAGAGAACATCACAGACATCTAGTGGGGAAACATCACATAATACCTCATCCTTGAAGGGTTGGATTCCATATGACAATCAACATTGCTGGCTGACACGAAGATATTGTCCTTGGCGAAGCCACCCGATGTTGTATGGTTGCGGGTGTGGTGTTATCGACAATCCCAACTAATTGATGACCTCTGCTAATATGAGGTTCTTCTGGCTTCTGCTATCAACAATAAAATGCAGTGGGGTCCCCTTCACCCACATCTATGAATGAAAAAGGTGCTCCCCCTCTTCACGATCAGTTGGTTCTTCTAGTTGAATTGCTGCGGTCGCAACAATAGCAGTGGGGTCTATGCCAATGATCTGTCCTTTACCAGTATTTTCATAATCAAATTCTGAATCAGGGTTCGGCTCATTGTCTTTCATCTCTGGCACCAACGACTATTTTGAGTGACATTCATTGGTGTTGTGCCAGGGGATTTTGTGGAAATCGCACCATTTTTTGGTGTCCTTCTTTATCATCCCGTGACCCTTATTTTCATGTGGCTTGGACTGGTTTTTGGGAAATTGTTTGTTAGGGATGTCTTTGTCATACTTTGGTTGTTTTGGATTTGCAGAACCAAAATCCTATTTGTTCTGGTGCTTAAATTTCTGCTCGATTTTAACAGCATATCGATAGGCAACACCGAGTGATGAGATGTCCAGAAAATCCATTTAAGTTTGGAGGTATCTTTGTAGAGCCCCATAGTATTTCAAAACCAAATGTCATTCGGAGTCTTTGATACCTAGCTTGGTGCACAAGGTATGGAAGGTATTGGTGATCTCTGGAACTTCTTGGCCCTTCTCTTGCCGCAGTGTGGTCCATCTCATGTACTGGTCCTCATAGTTTCTAATAT
Organism: Picea engelmannii; assembly: GCA_009831015.1. Taxonomy (NCBI): domain Eukaryota; kingdom Viridiplantae; phylum Streptophyta; class Pinopsida; order Pinales; family Pinaceae; genus Picea; species Picea engelmannii. The sequence continues at coordinate 159,764 of ML792941.1, forward strand.
GGTAATATTGTTCCTTTACTGCATCCACAAAAAAATCCCAAGTGGGATCGGCCCCATATATTTCAGAATTCTCTGTGGAACTCTGCTCCCAATAAGTTTCCCAACAATGTTTGACATGGGGGAGAGATTTAAGGAGAGAGAAGGTGATATTTTCTTTGTCGAACAATTTGTGAACAGAGAAATAAACTTCTAGTAGATTTAACCATTTGTCTAGGGCTTCTGCATCTATCTGTCCTTCAAATACAGGAATATCAAAATTAACTTATACCTTGAAAGGTGAGGTGCCTCCAAAGTGGCCACTTGATGAAGATGCACCTATTTCTATCAATAGGCATTGAAGGATGTGGGAAAAATTCTCCATCATTTCGTCCCTCTGTCGCATGTGAGCTTGCTCAAGCAACAGACTAATAAGATCGTCTTTTCCGTCGTTTTTCTTTTCTTCTGTGATTGAGGGTTTCTTGGGTGTGCAAGAGCGAATGTCCTCAAGAGAGACAATCTCTAGACCCAACTTGCTATGATCAGACCTCGTCGGGGACATGCACTGAAAAAAATGACCAAGAACAACCTGCTCTGATACCACTGATCCGGATTATTTTCGGCACGAAATGAGATCGAAGATATAATCAAGAAATGCACAGAGATATCGCAGATATTCAATAATATAATAGAAATATATCAGATATGCAACCATAAACATAGATATATAGTAATACACTATTTCTATTAATGAAATAAATGTACAGAGACTGTAAAATACATAGTGAAATACTTGATAGAATGGTGGCATCTTATCTCTGAGAAGTGATGTGAAGGCTACTCGCATTCACAAGAAGATCATTACAATGAGGATCTGATGGATTTTTTACAATAAACAAGAATGCCAAAATTCATAGACATCCAAAAACCTAACCCTAGGAGATGAAGCGCCAAAAGTCATGTGGGCCCCGTTTGGGTAAGTTAGTACATCAACTTTCCGGGGTCGTAACTTTTGCATATGATCTCTGTTTTAGGCGTATGATAGATCATTGGAAAGGTATCATAGAGGAGATTAATGTTTGGGGTTCAGTCATGCCTTTGGCTATCATTGAGAACCTAGATCTCAAAAAACCTTCATTTGGTCCCTCAAAATGGCCCCAGAAGTTAAAAACTACTAAAAATAGTAAATTGGCAAATTTGCCAGAAAACTGTTTTGAGCAAGTCGGAAAAGGTGGATGGCTACCGATATCGACCTGGATCAATCCTCCTTCCTTAGGAAGCAATGGTATACATTGTGTTGAGTTCCCGGGGGAGAGAGAAAAGTGTTTGCTGAATCTGCATCTTGGTGAGCTGCTTGCCTTTCTGGAGATGTCGCGCTGCTTAGTTTGTGGAAGTCTGTAATGAACCTGTTGAGGTTGAATCTATTCAAAAAGTCAGGCTACATGAGAGGATGGTGTGCAAAAGGAATCTTTTCTCTTTGCTGCAACCTTGTCGACCTGCTTCTATTTGATAGAAGGTGCTTGGGGCGAAGTTGTAGTGGTTGCAATGTCCTTCTATTCTCATTTTGAACAGATTGTGAAGAAGCTGAATTTTGCAGTATGAGATACTACCTTGCGAAACTTTTTCGGTGGAAAATTAATTGGAACTACCTCTGGTATTTTTTAGAGATGACCCCCTAGAGAAACAATGACACTGCGGGGTTGAGACTCATAAACAACGTGGTGCTTCCACATATATGGTTGGCCCAAGAGAACATCACAAACATCTATTAGGGAAACATCACATAATACCTCATCCTTGAAGGGTTGGATTCCATATGACAATCGACATTGCTGGCTAACACAAAGATATCATCCTTGGTGAAGCCACCCAATGTTGTATGGTTGTGGGTGTGGTGTTGTTGACAATCCCAACTGTATGACGACCTTTGATGAGATGAGGTTCTTCTAGATTCTGCTATCAACAATAAAATGCAGTGGGGTCCCCTTCACCCACATCTGTGAATGAAAAAGATGCTCCCTCTCTTTAGGATCTGTTGGTTCTTTTGGTTGATTTGCTGCAGTCGTGACAATAGCAGTGGGGTCTGTGCCAATGATCTGTCCTTTACCAGTATTTTCAGAATCATATTCTAAATCAGGGTTCGGCTCTTTGTATTTTATCTTAGCCACCAATGACTGTTTTGAGCGATATTCATCGGTGTTGTGCCAGGGGATTTTGTGGAAATCACCCCATTTTCTAGTGTCCTTCTTTGTCTTCCTGTGACCCTTCTTTTCATGTGGCTTGGAATGGTTTTCGGGAGACTGTCTGTTAGGGATGTCTTTGCCATACTTTGGTTTTTGTGGATTTGCAGAACCAAAATCCTGTTTTTTTTGGTGCTTAAATTTTTGTTCGATTTTAATAGCATGTCGATATGCAGCACCGAGTGATGAGATGTCTAGAAAATCCATTTCAGTTTGGATGTATCTGTGTAGAGCCCCACGGTATTTCAGAACCAAATTTCGTTCGGAGTCTTTGATACCCAGCTTGGTGTGCAAGGTATGGAAGGTATTGGTGAACTCTAGAACTGCTTGGCCCCTCTCTTTCCGTAGTGTGGTCCATCTCATGTACTGGTCCTCATAGTTTCTAATAGGGTAATATTGTTCTTTTACCACATCTAAAAAAAAATCCCAAGTGGGATCGGCCCCATATATTTCAGACTCCTCTGTGGAACTCTCCTCCCAATAAGTTTCCCACCAATGTTTGACATGGGGGAGAGCTTTAAGGAGTGTGAAGGTGATCTTTTCTTTGTCAAAAAATTTGTGAACAGAGAAATAACCTTTTAGTATATTTAACCATTTGTATAGGGCTTCTGCATCTATCTGTCCTTCAAATACAGGAATATCAAAATTAACTTGTACCTTGAAAGGCGAGGTGCCTCCAAAGTGGCCGCTTGATGAAGATGTGCCTTTTTCTATCGACAGGTATTGAAGGATGTGGGAAAAATTCTCCATCATTTTGTCCCTTTGTCGTGTGAGAGCTTGCTCAAGCAACAGACTGATAGGATCGTTTTCTCCATCGTTTTTCTTTTCTTCTGCCATTGAGGGCTTCTTGGGTGTGAAAGAGTGAATGTCCTCAAGAGAGACAAGCTCGACACCCAACTTTCTATTCTTAGACCTTGTCGGGGACATGCACTGAAAAAAAGACCAAGAACAGCCTGCTCTGATACCACTGATCTAGATTATTTTCAGCATGAAATGAGATCTGAGATATAATAAAGAAATTCACAGAGATATCGTAGATATTCAATAATATAAAAAATATATATAAGAGATGCAACCATAAACACAGATATACAGTAATAAACGATTTCTATTAATGAAATAAATGTACAGAGACTATAAAATACAGAGTCAAAGACTCGATAGAATGGTTGCAGCTTATCTCTGAGAAGAGATGTGACGGTTACTCGCATTCACAATAAGATAATTAGAATGAGGCTATGAAGGAATTTTTAAAATAAACAGTAATTCCAAAAGTCATAGACATCAAAAAGCCTAACCCTAGGAGATGAAGCACCAAAATTCATGTATGCTTCGTTTGGGTAAGTTAGTACATCAACTTCCCGGGGTCATAACTTTTGCATAGGATCTCCGTTTTAGGCATATGATAGCTCGTTGGAAAGGTATCATCGAGGAGATTAATTTTGGGGGCTCAATCATGCCATTGGTTATCATTGAGAACCTATATCTAGAAAAACCTTCATTTGGGCCCTCAAAATGGCCCTGGAAGTTAAAAACTGCTAAAAATAGTAAATTGCCAAATTTGCCAGAAAACTGTTTTGAGCTAGTCGAAAAAGGTGGGTGGCCACCGATATCTACGTGGATCAATCCTCCCTCCTTAGGAAGCAATTGTATTTATTGTGTTGAGTTCCAGGGGGAGAGGGAAAAGTGTTTGCTGAATCTTCATATTGGTGAGTTGCTTTCCTTTCTGGAGATGTCGCGCTGCTGAGTTTGTGGAAGTCTGCCACAAACCTATTGAGGCTGAGGTTGTTCAACAAGTTAGGCTACATGAGAGGATGGTGTGCAGAAGGAATCTTTTTTCTTTGCTGCAACCTTGTCGACCTACTTCTGTTGGATAGAAGGTGCTTGGGGTGAAGCTATAGTGGTTGCAGTGTCCTTCTATTCCCATTTTGAATAGATTGTGAAGAAGCTAAATTTTGCAGTATGAGATACTTCCTTGCGACACTTTTTAGGTGGAACGGTAGTTGGAACTACCTCTGGTATTCTGTAGAGATGACCCCTTAGAGAAAGAATGAGACTGCGGGGTCGAGACTCTTAAATAGCATGGCACTTCCACATATATGGTGCGCCCAAGAGAACATCGCACACATCTAGTGGGGAAACATCACATAATACCTAATCCTTGAAGGGTTGGATGCCATATGAAAATTGACATTGTTGGATGACACAAATATCTCGTCCTTGGCGAAGCCACCCGATGTTTTATGGCTGCGAGTGTGGTGTTTTCGACAATCCTAACTGTTTGACGACATCTGCTGAGATGAGGTTCTTCTGGCTTCTGCTATCAACAATAAAATGAAGCAGGGTCTCGTTCACCCACATCTATGAATGAAAAAGGTGCTCCCCCTCTTCAAGATCTATTGGTTCTTCTAGTTGAATTGTTGCAGTCGCGACAATATTAGTGGGATCTGTGCCAATGATTTTTCCTTTACCAGTATTTTCAGAATCAGATTCTGAATTAGGGTTCGGCTCCTTGTCTTTGATCTTGGCCACCAATGACTCTTTTGAGTGACATTCATCGGTGTTTTGGTGAGGGATTTTGTGGAAATCACACCATTTTCTGGTGTCCTTCTTTGTCTTCCCGTGACCCTTCTTTTCATGTGGCTTGGATTGGTTTTCAGGAGACTGTTTGTTAGGGACGTCTTTGTCATACTTTGGTTGTTGCGGATTTGCAGAAACAAAATCCTGTTTGTTTTGGTGCTTAAATTTCTACTCGATTTTAACAACATATCGATAGGCAGCACCGAGTGATGAGATTTCCAGAAAATCCGTTTCAGTTTGGATGTATCTGTGTAGAGCCCCACGGTATTTCAGAACCAAATGTCATTCAGAGTCTTTGATACCCATCTTGGTGTGCAAGGTATGGAAGGTAATGGGTGAACTCCGAAATTGCTTGGACCCTCTCTTGCCACAGTGTGGTCCATCTCATGGACTAGTCCTCATAGTTTCCAATAGGGTAATATTGTTCCTTTATCGCATCCACAAAAAAATCCCAAGTGGGATTGACCCCATATATTTCAGAATCCGCTATGTAACTCTGCTCCCAATAAGTTTCCCACCAATGTTTGACATGGGGGAGATCTTTAAGGAGTGCGAAGGTGATCTTTTCTTTGTCAGAAAATTTATGAACAGAGAAATAACATTCTGGTAGATTTAACCATTTGTCTAGGGCTTCTGCATCTATTTGTCCTTCAAATACAAGAATATCGAAATTAACTTGTACCTTGAAAGGTGAGGTGACTCCAAAGTGGACGCTTGATTAAGATGTTCCTGTTGCTATCGGTAGGCATTGAAGGATGTGGGAAAAATTATCCATCATTTTGTCCCTCTGTTGCGTGAGAGTTTTCTCAAGCAACAGACTGATAGGATCGTTTTCTCTGTCATTTTTATTTTCTTTCACCATTAAGGGTTTCTTGGGTGTGCGAGAGAAACTTACCTCAAGAGAGAAGAGCTCGATACCCAACTTGCTATTCTCAAACCTCGTCGGGGACATGCACTGAAAAAAATGACCAAGATCAACCTGCTCTGATACCATTGATCCAGATTATTTTCGGCATGAAATGAGATCAGAGATATAATAAATAAATGCACAGAGATATCACATATATTTAATAATATAACATAAATATATCAGTGATGCAATCATAAACACATATATATAGTAATGCACGATTTCTATTAATGAAATAAATGTACAGAGCCTGTAAAATACAGAGTGAAAGACTCGATAGAATGGTGGCAGCTTATCTTTGAGAAGAGATGTGAAGACTACTCGCATTCACAAGAAGATCATTACAATGAGGCTCTAAAGGCATTTTTACAATAAACAGGAATGCCAAAAGTCCTAGACATCCAAAAACCTAACCCTAATAGATGAAGTGCCAAAAGTCATGTGGGCCCCGTTTGTGGAAGTCTGTCACGAACTTGTTGAGGCTGATGTTGTTAGACAAGTCAGGTTACATGAGAGGACAATGTGCATAAGGAATCATTTCTCTTTGCTGCAACCTTGTCAACCTGCTTCTGTTGGATAGAAGGTGCTTGGGGCGAAGTTGTAGTGGTTGCAGTGTCCTTCTGTTCCCATTTTGAACAAATTGTGAAGAAGCTGAATTTTGTAGTATGAGATACTACCTTGCGACACTTTTTATGTGGAACTGTAGTCAAAACTGTTAGCGTCGGAAGTCACTCCTGGATTGCAGTAGGAGCAGAGCCCGACACCCATCAATTTTATGTCACGATTTGTTTGTAGAGGTTGATCAAATGGAAAGAAACTCAGAATCATATCGTTATAACTCAGAAAACTGGGTTGGAACAACAATGACATATGAGGTCTTGACCTAACATAAGCTAGTAATAATGATAGTGGTGAGTAAGTGGAGGGAAAGAAAGGGGAAATAAAGTCTGCTCTGGACATCCGGTCTTCCAATAGTCTTCACAAAGAGGAAAAGTCTCGGATATGAGATCCTCTCAGAGCCGAATAAACTTCAAAATGAACCTAAAAAAGATTGCAGAACTGATATAATCAAACCTACATTATATAGCTATGCAACACCCGACTGGATAATCCATGACCGGGCTTTAAGATTCAGAGGGAAAAAGGAAAAGAAGAAGTTGGCTGCCATTAAACAAGAAGTCTCAATTGTTCTTCTATAACTAGAGAACCAGAGGTTGGATTAAAGCTTTACAACCAGGAGCTGTGCTCTACCATCGATGCTTACAAAAATACAAAACTAAGCACATATACTCCTAAATTTTTTTCCAGCAGAGGCGTCTCAAGACTTTCAAGGTGTGGCATCTCCTCAGTCAAATTTGGCCTGAACTCCTTTGTCAGACATCACCTTAACTTTGCATGGCCTTTGCAGGGGGGTAGCTGAAACATTAAAGGCTAAAATAGCGTGTGCAAACTCCTCTGGTCAAACGAGAACTTGACATGGCTTCTTTGGAGAAAAACAACATACAAGACCATATCGAGCAGACTACCTGCCGGAACCTCCATGCTTTGCATTTAATGAGTGAGCCAAGGTTTCAACTACCTCCATCCACCTTCATGAATTTTTAGCAAGGACCAAGATCGAGGTCGAGCTGAACTGGTCTCTGGAGAATGTGGTGATCCCTTCTGCAGCTAAACACGGTGCTTTGTCCCTTTGCACAGTTCTTTCTATCATCCCCAGGTGACCACGGGTTGTGACCCTATGCCTATCTTCAAAGTCGCTTTTGGCATTTCGGGCTTTAGGGATTTGAAATGTAGCGAAAGGATGAGACCCTCTGTTCTCTCAAATTCCCGGTAGCCGAAATGCCAAAATGGCTTGATCGTGCGCCACGTGTCCCATTGGATGGATAGCCTAGATCAACACTTGAATGAATGTGGGACCACCTCTGGCCTGGACCATTTTGGCATTTCAGGCTTCATGGATTTGAAATGCAGCGAAAGGATGAGACCCTCTGTTCTCTCAAAGTCCTGGTAGCCGAAATGGCTTGATCATGTGCCACGTGTCCCATTGGATGGACAACCTAGATCAACACTTGAATGAATGTGGCACTTCCTCTGGCCTGGACCCTTTCGGCGTTTTGGGCTTCAAGGATTTGAAATGTAGTGAAAGGATGAGACCCTCTATTCTCTCGAAGTTCTGGTAGCAGAAATGTCAAAATGGTTTGATCGTGCGCCATGCGTCCCATTGGATGGATGGCCTAGATCAACACTTGAATGAATGTGGGATCGCCTCTGGCCTGGACCCTTTTGATGTTTTGGGCTTCAAGGATTTGAAATGCAGCGAAAGGATGAGACCCTTTATTCTCTCGAAGTCCCGGTAGCCAAAATGCCAAAATGGCTTGATCGTGTGCCACATGTCCCATTGGATGGATGGCCTAGATAAACACTTGAATGAATGTGGGACCACCTCTGGCCTGGACCCTTTTGGTGTTTTGGGCTCCGAGGATTTGAAATGCAGTGAAAGGATGAGACCCTCTATTCTCTTGAAGTCTCAGTAGCCAAAATGTTGAAATGGCTTGATCATGCACCACGCGTCCCATTGGATGGATGGCCTAGATAAACACTTGAATGAATGTGGGATTGCCTCTGGCCTGGACCCTTTCGGAATTTCGGGCTTCAAGGATTTGAAATGCAGCGAAAGGATGAGACCCTCTGTTCTCTGAAAGTCCCGGTAGCCGAAATGACGAAATGGCTTGATTGTGCGTGATTTTGGCCATAGGAGATGAGCTCAGGAACTTGACCACATGCAACTCAGCGGCCCAAACTTACCCGATGGCCGTTGATCTGCCCCATCTGTGGATCTTCGTTGTTGAAAGACAAAGTGCCCACTCACTTGATTTTAAGCCCGAAATGGGCTTCTTCTGTGGGCTGCACTCAATTCTCATGGCTGAGGCCTTTGAATAAAACACACTCGACCAATTTTCAAATCCCACCTCTATGTATTTACACCAGGGGATCGAAACCAGAAGAAAACGCCAACTGGCAAGAATTTGTGCTAACATTAGGCTCCATGGGGGATAGAGTCATCCCTGTGATGGTCTAAGAACTTATTTGTAGCTTCAGTGCCTTGTTGTTGGCCTATGGAGTCGTCTATTAAGCCGAAAATAAATAAGTAAAAACCTAAAACGACAATATTTACAAAACGAGGAGCTGCCTACGGCTCAAACAAAACATCTTTTCAAGAAATGGCCATTTACTGGGCCATTAAATACTTCCTTACCCCCAAAATCCTGCAACCTATAAGTGTTATTTGAGAGTACTTCAGTGATCCTGAAGGGCCCAATCCAGAGGGTGTCAAACTTGCTGTGTTTTCCCCTATCCTGCCTGGGTGCATCCCACTTAAGCACCAAATCCCCGAGCTTGAATTCCTTCTTCGCGACCTTCCTGTCAAAATCCTACTTGACCTTCTGCTAATGAATATGGGCCACATCCATCACTTGTTCCCTAATCTATTGCACCTCCACTATTTGATGAATCCTTCTGACCATATGATCTGGCTCTCCTTCAAGATCCTGGAAGAATTTCGCTACAGGTAACGCGAAATGAGTGGGAAAAATAGCCTCCGTCCCATAAACCAGTTGAAAAGGTGAGGTGCCCAGGGAATTTTTTGTTGTCACTCGATCGACCCATAGAGCGAATTTGAGCTTTGAATCCCAGGCCCTCTTATTGTCTTCCAACAATCTTTTGATGAGCTTGATTAGGCTTTTATTGGAAGACTCTGCCAGTCCATTTCCTTGAGGATAATAGGGGGTGGAGTGAATCAACGAAATTTTGAACTATTCACAGAACTTAATCAGAGGCTCAGAATTGAAAGAAGCAACATTATCAGTGACAATTCTGCTGGGACAGCCAAATCTGGCTATGATATCCTCCAGGAAGCTGATAATAACCTTGTGAGAAGCACTCCTGGTGGGGGCCGCTTCTATCCACTTAGTGAAATAGTCTGTCGTAGTCAGGATCCATCTGTGCTAGCCACCTGAAGGAGGATGAATCTCCTCAATGAAGTCCAACCCCCACTGTTGAAAAGGTGTTGAAGCTACCACAGGCTTTAGTGGCTATGAGTTGAGCTGCTGCTTTCCTGAGAACCTTTGGCATTTGATACAAGCTCTAATTTCTCTGCAAATATTAGTGAACAAGGTGGGACAGTAGTACCTAGCCCTAAGAATTTTTTGAGCTGTGGTCTTCCAAAAATGATTCCCTCCACAAAGGCTACCATGGCACTCAAACATAACTTTCTGGGCTTCCTGTGGGCTTAGACACCTCAGCAACACCCCTAGGGGGTCTCTCGAGTACAAGACTTGGTCAATGAGGCAATACCTTATTGTCTTGAGCTTTAAAGATCTTGCCTTACTTTTACCCATTCCATCAGGAGGCTTCAGTTCTTGTAGAAAGTACCAGGTGCATTCTGCTAGTGATGAGCTGTCGTGAGAGATTTTGCTAGATGACCCATCTAGCTGATTTTTTGAGCAAGTATTTATGAAGCTAACCCCCAAAGCCCTGCAATTGGATTCAGCCAACAACTTGGCTAAACCATTCCCTTTAACCAGCTTGGTGGGATTTATCTCTAGGTCAAACTCCAAAATCTTGGCGATCCATTTACCTCTTCTTCCATCTACGTCAGGCTGTATAAGGATATCTTTCACAGATGATGAAGGCACGTATGCAGTCACTTTTGAGTGCAAGACATAGACTCTGAAATCTTTGAGATCTTTTACTAAGGCATAAGCTTGTTTCTCCATGATTTAATACCTTATCTCCGCATTTCTTAATGCCTTGCTGAAGAAAGAAATGGGTTGCTCTTGACCTTCCTTGTTTTTTTGCAACAAGACCACTGCTACTGTATCAAAAGAGGCAAACGAAAAAATTATAAAATCCTTGGAATAGTTAAGACTGATAAGCATAGGTGCCTCAGTCAACGCCCTTTTTATTTGGATGAAATATTCCCTGGGCTCAATAGTCCATTTTACTTCATTTCCTTTCATGAGCATGGCTGTGATGTGTTTCACCAATTCAACAAAATTTGAGACGAATCTCCTCAGAAAATTAATCTTCCCCAAAAAGGCCTGAACTTCCTTCCTAGTTCTAGGAAGTGACAGGGTCTAAATTGCCTCTACCCTATTGGGATCAATCTTCACTCCCTCTGCTGATACTATATGGCCTAACAACTTACCCTCCTTCATATAAAAAACAGACTTCTTAGGATTTAAAGAAAGGCCAAACTTTCGGCATTTCAGGAAAACCTTCCTTAGGTGACAATAGTGCTCCATATCAAACTTGGAGAAGACTGTGATGTCATCCAAATAGATCACCACAAACTGGCCTTTCTCTCTTATGAAGGCCATATCCATAGCTCGTTGAAAAGTTGGTCCTGCGTTCATAAGTCCAAACGACATCTTGGCATACATGAATGTCCCCCAGGGAGTGGTGAAGGCCGTCTTCTCTCTGTCCTTGGGAATGACTGATATCTGATTATACCTAGAGAATCCATCAACCATGGATATCCTGGATGCACTAGTTACCTTCTGCAATATGTGTTCCATGTTAGGCAAGGGATAGTTGTCTTTCTTTGAGCTCCGGTTCAGGTTCCTGAAGTCAACACATAGCCTGATTTCACCACTTTTCTTCCTTACCGGGACCAAATTGGCCACGCACTCAGAATATCTCAAGGGAACAATGATTTGGGCATCTAACAACTTCCTTACTTCTCTCTCCATGACATGCAACAACATGAGATTTATCTGTCTTAACTTCTGCCTAAATGGTTTAGCCTCCTCCTTTAGTGGGATCTTGTGTTCAATGACAGACGTGTCATATGTCTTGAGGTCTTCATAAGTCCATGCGAACACATCAACAAATTCTCTTAATAGCTCAGTATATTTGTCTCTCTGTTCTTTGGTCAGGCTGCTTGACAACCTGACAAATTTAGGGTCCTCCTGTGTGTCAATGTTACACTCAGTTGAATCGACATATTCATTCGAAACTTCACCCCTTATTGCCACATCGTTACCATCGAACAATCTTTCTAACGGGACTAGTCCCTTCAGAATGTGATTGCTAGGCAGCTGAATAATCTGGTGATCAGAAATTTTATTTAAAAATACCTCAGGGCAAGGGTGACCTTCAAGGTCAGGGTCTTGATCAATGTGCAATGCAAAAAATTTGTTGACAGCCTGTAGAAAATTCCTAATTTCCAGATCGTCTTCGAATACCTTCCAATGTTTGACATTGTCCAGTACAGATGGCCTATATTTTATCTGAACATCATATTTTCTCTTAGGTGGCAGAGGGATCCTGAACAGACTCGCCGAAACGGCTAAGGAATCGGCCAAAGCATTTTTCTCCCTTGGAATAAAAAAGATGTTGAAAGCTGAGAAAGAATTGTCAATCAAGTCCCACACCTCATTTCTGTAGCTCCTGAGCCGAGGATGCTTGGCCTGATAAGCGTTTCTGACTTGCTGAATAATCAGCTCAGCATCTCTGAACACCGCTATCTCCTCTATCCCCATCTCCTTTTCATCCCTTAAACCCATAACCAGAGCTTTGTATTCTGCCACATTATTGGTGGATTCAAATTCTATCTTGAATGACAGGGACATGGTTTCCTGACAAGGTGACACCAACACCACTCCCGCGCCGGCGCCTTCGATAGAAGAAGCCCCGTCAAAAAACATCTTCCAAACAGAGGTGGTTGGAGGAGGGATCCTGTGATTAAAAGGGGGCTACCTTCTGACTTGAAAAGGGGCTTCAGGAGCATTAGTGAGCTGCAACAAACTAGATCCCAAATCAGTGTCTAGTGCAAAGATAGGGTTATTGGTGGGGTTTGCCTCATCACTAACATTGTAGGCCAGTTGGGCCTCTCTGTAAAACCTCCTGTATTCCCCTCCAAAGACTGGAATGGTAGCATATGTGAGATCAATTTGTAATGTTCCTCCAAGCTTTTTAATCCAAGATCTTGACAACAACATGCCAAACTTGGGAGGAACATCGGCTACTACAATGTCCATGACCACACTTTTCATTGGCAGCTGAAACAAAGAGACAACCAAGTCTTTGATGACTCCGAGGCATTGTACCCTCCTTGAATCGAAAGAGTATAAATCATGGTAAGACTTTGTCACCTCCAGTCCCAATTATTCCATGACTATTTTGGACATAAGGTTGTGGGAAGCCCCTAAATCTATGAGGCAATGATACAACACTTTATCATGTATGTTCAGGGATGTGTAGAAGGGAGGGGATGAATCATCTCTGTATTCTACCATGGGACCTAAGACAACTGCTAGATTTTCATCTTGAAGGTCTATTGAGTCTGTGGAAGGCTGGGGGGGCTCGGATTGTAATAGCTTAGAAAGGGACCTTTTGAAATCTTCATTTTTAACTAGTTCTGAGAGGGGTATAGGAATTCTGATCTTCTAAATCTCATGCTCAAAACTAAAAGAGGAGAGGGGCTTAGGAGGTTCCCTTACCTCATAAACAGGCTCTTTGGCTATTGACAAAGTATTCTAAGCTTTCTTTTCTTTAGTAGTTGTCACAACAGCTTTAGGAGGCCTTTCTGCTATAAGGGGTTGATCCTAGCCGTCAAAAGTATCATCTTTCTTTTCTGACCAGAGATGGTATCTGTTAGGGGCATTGTTGGCCTTCTCCCCTTTACCCAACTCATTGATTTGGATGCTCATAAGGGATTCTTCATATGCATATTGATTCAAATGGGGAAAAGGGGAGGTGTCTTCAATGCAGTGAGTTTCAGGGTCGAGTTCTTATATCTCCTCTCCTTCCTCATGAGCAACTATGTTGTTTTGGAAAGGGGTATGAATCCTCTGATCATATCTGTCTTTTCTCCTTTTTTCCCTTGGGGAGGCCTGTGGCACATTGTTACCAGGCCTCCTAAAACCTATGATATCAGTATTTTGGGGATTGTTGTACACGGGCTTCCCCTCTAACTCCCACCTTTCCATCCTAGCCGAAAGAGATTTCAGCACTTTAGTTACCTCATCTGTTTGAGGATGAAGGGGAGAGGAATGGGATGAGGAGGCTCCAGCTCTCCTCCTGGGAATGTCTTTGTCAGCCTTACTCCTGAGTCGGTCAAAAACCAATATATTAGACTCTACTTCTATGACCACGTCCTATATGTGCGCCAGAGTGGTGGCTCTCCTTTCCCTCAACAAGAGGCAGAAATTGGGATCAAAAGCGCTAGCATAAGTGATTTTCGCAGAGGCTTCTGAGGGCTTAATCTCAACGGGGATTTTATTGTACCTTTTTGTTAAATCTTTTGGAGAAGTCAGAAACAGACTCTCCTTCCTTTCTATTCAAAGATCCAAACTCTGTCATGTAATACATGAAGTCCTTTTTGTCTCCCCACTGTCTCAAAAAGGCATTATCCAAAGCCTCAATCCCCTTAGTAGATCCAGGAGGCAAGGCCCTAAACCATTTTCTAGCCTCACCCTCAAGGCTATGGACGAAAATCCTCATCCACACATCTGCATGCATGATGACATGGTCGTCTGTAAAGCTGTAAAAGGCTTCAAGGTGTTCTTTTGCAGTTATGTCCCCCTCACCTGTAAACTTGGGCAACTTCTTGAGGTAGCCATCTGCTGGAAGGGCATTGAGAGGCTTGGGTAGCAAAAGGGGAGCATACTTGGTGGCTATAATAGCCTCCATTCTGGTCATGGGGGGATTTTCTCCTACCATATGGATATTAGGTGGAGGAGAACTTAGAGGGGAAGGAGCTTGAACTGGGGATACTGGAAATAGGCTTACAGGGGTAAGGGAAGTGACAAGGGTTTCTCCCTCTAGTCCAAAACTAGGAGGAGACAACTCGGCAGGAACACTTCCGAAATTCAGGAAATGGGAGGTTTCATAAAAAGGTATGTTGTGAAGCTGAGGAGAAGAAAAAGGAGTTTCTATAGAAGGAGATGGAAAAATACCTGGTTTGGCAGTGGAAGTTTCTCCTTGGGGGGGGCCTTTCCTCTTTTGAAATTTGCCTGTGGCTTAGCTTCAGGCATAGCTAGAGGTAGCTGTAGATGGGACCGCGTGTGTCTACCTCTAAAAGCCATAATTAAAAAGGTAGGTTCGCCACAGTGGAGTTGTCACAATGGAGTCACCAGGTGCACAATAGCAATATTCAAAGGCTCTGATGCCTGATGCACCTTCAGAATCAGAGGCTCGATGTCATTTAATCTCGGGGGAAATTTTCAACTTCGTCCCCGGCAACGGTGCCATAAATGTTAGCATTGGAAGTCACTCCTGGATTGCAGCAAGAGCAGAGCCCGACACCCATCAATTTTGTGTCACGATTTGTTTGTAGAGGTTGATCATATGGAAAGAAACTCAGAATCATATCATTATAACTCAGAAAACTCGGCTGGAATAGCAGTGACATATGATGTCTTGACCTAACTTAATCCAATAATAATGATAGTGGTGAGTAAGTGGAGGGAAAGAGAGGGGAAATAAAGTTTGCTCTGGACATCTGGTCTTCCAGCAGTCTTCACAAAGAGGAAAAGTCTCGGATATGAGATCCTCTCAGAGCCGAATAAACTTCAAAATGAACCTAAAAAAGATTGTAGGAATGATATAATCAAACCTACATTATATAGCTATGAAACACCCAACTGGATCATCCATGCCCGGGCTTTCAGATTCAGAGGGAAAAAGGTAAAGAAGAAGTTGGCTTCCATTAAACAAGAAGTTTCAACTTTTCTTCTATAACTAGAGAACCAGAGGTTGGATTAAAGCTTTACAATTGGGAGTTGTGCTCTACCATCGATGCTTACAAAAATACAAAACTAAGTACATATACTCCTAAAATTTCACCCAGTAGAGGCATCTCAGGACTTTCAAGGTGTGGCATCTCCTCAGTCAAATCTGTCCTGAACTCCTTTGTCAGACGTCACCTTAACTTGGCATGGCCTTTGCAAGGGGGGGTAGCTGAAACATTAAAGGCTAAAATAGCATGTGCAGACTCCTTTGGTCAGATGAGAACTCAACATGGCTTCTTTGGAGAAAACCAGCATATAGGACCATCTCGAGTAGACTGCCTGCTGAAACCTCCATGCTTTGCATTTAATGAGTGAGCCAAGGTTTCAACTACCTCCATCCACCTTCATTAATTTTTAGCAAGGACCAAGATCGAGGTCGAGATGAACTGGTCTCTGGAGAACGCGGTGATCCCTTCTGCAGCTAAACCCGATGCTTCGGCCCTTTTCACAATTCTTTCTATCACCCCCAGGTGACCATGGGCTATGACCTCGTGCCTATCTTCAAAGGAACTTTCGGCGTTTCGGGCTTCAGGGATTTGAAATGTAGCAAAAGGATGAGACCCTTTGTTCTCTCAAAGTCCTGGTAGCCGAAATGACGAAATGGCTTGATCATGTGCCACGCATCCCATTGGATGGACGACCTAGATCAACACTTGAATGAGTGTGGGACCGCCTCTATCCTAGACCCTTTCGACGTTTCGGGCTTCGGGAATTTGAAATGCAGCGAAAGGATGAGACCCTCTGTTCTCTCGAAGTCCCGGTAGATGAAATGCCGAAATGGATTGATCATGCGCCATGCATCCCATTGGATGGACGACCTAGATCAACACTTGAATGAATGTGGGACCGCCTCTAGCCTAGACCCTTTTAGTGTTTCGAGCTTCAGGTATTTGAAATGCAGCGAAAGGATGAGACCCTCTGTTCTGTCGAAGTTTCGGTAGCCGAAATTCCGAAATGGCTTGATCGTGCTCCACGAGTACCATTGGATGGATGACCTAGATCAACACTTGAATGAATGTGGGACCGCCTCTGGCCTCGACCCTTTTGGCATTTCGAGCTTTGGGGATTTGAAATGCAGCGAAAGGATGAGACCGTCTGTTCTCTCAAAGTCCCGGTAGCCGAAATGATGAAATGGCTTGATCATGCGCCACGCATCCCATTGGATGGATGACCTAGATCAACACTTGAATGAATGTGGGACCGCCTCTGTCCTGGACCCTTTCGACATTTCGGGTTTCAGGGATTTGAAATGCAGTGAAAGGATGAGACCCTCTGTTCTCTCGAAGTCTCAGTAGCCAAAATGCCGAAATGGCTTGATCGTGCGCCACGTGTCCCATTGGATGAATGACCTAGATCAACACTTGAATGAATGTGGGACTTCCTTTGGCCTGGACCCTATCGGTGTTTTGGGCTTCAAGGATTTGAAATGCAGCGAAAGGATGAGACCCTCTGTTCTCTCGAAGTCCCCGTAGACGAAATGCCGAAATGGCTTGATCATGCATGATTTTGGCCATAGGAGATGAACTCGGACACTTGACCACATGCAACTCAGTAGCCCAAACTTACCCGATGGCCGTTGATCTGCCCCATCTATGGATCTTTGCCATTGAAAGACAAAGTGCCTGCTCGCTTGATTTTAAGCCCGAAATGGGCTTCTTCTGTGGGCTGCACTCAGCGCTCATGGATGAGGCCTTTGAATAAAACACACTCGACCAATTTTCAAATCCCACCTCTATGCATTTACACCAGGGGCCCAAAACCGGAAGAAAATGCCAACTGGCAATATTTTGTGCAAACAGGAAATACCTTTGGTATTCTATAGAGATGAGCCCCTAGAGAAACAATGACACTGTGGAGTCGAGACTCATAAACAGCGTGGCGCTTCCAAATTTATGGTTGGCCCAAGAGAACATCATAGACATATAGGGGGGAAACATCACATAATACCTCATCCTTGAAGGGTTGGATGGCATATTATAATCGACATTGCTGGCTGACACGAAGATCACGTCCTTGGTGAAGCCACTCGATGTTGTATGGCTGCGGGTGTGGTGTTGTCGACAATCCCAACTGTTTGACGACCTCTGCTGAGATGAGGTTCTTCTAGCTTCTGCTATCAACAATAAAATGCAGCGGGGTCCCCTTTACCCACATCTGTGAATGAAAAAGGTGCTCCCCCTCTTTAGCATCTGTTGGTTCTTCTGGTTGAATTGCTGTGGTCGTGACAATAGCAATGGAGTCTCTGCCAATGATATTTCCTTTACCAGTATTTTTAGAATCAGATTCTAAATCAGGGTTTGGCTCCTTGTCTTTGATCTCGGCCACCAATGACTATTTTGAGCGACATTCATCAGATTTGTGCTAGGGGCTTTTGTGGAAATCACACCATTTTTTGGTGTCCTTCTTTATCTTCCCATGACCCTTCTTTTCATGTGGCTCGGACGAATTTTAGGGAGACTGTTTGTTAAGGATGTATTTGTCATACTTTGGTTGTTGCAGATTTGCAGAACCAAAATCTTGTTTGTTCTGGTGCTTAAATTTCTTCTCGATTTTAACATCATATCAATACACAACACCGAATGATGAGATGTCCAGAAAATCCATTTCAGTTTGGATGTATCTGTGTAGAGCCCCACAGTATTTCAAAACCAAATGTCATTCGTAGTCTTTGATACCCAACTTGGTACGCAAGGTATTGGTGAACTTTGGAACTTCTTGGTCACTCTCTTGCCACAGTGTGGTCCATCTCATGTACTAGTCCTCATAGTTGCCAATAGGGTAATATTGTTCCTTTACCGCATCCACAAAAAAATCCCAAGTGGGATCAGCCCCATATATTTCAGAATCCTCTATGGAACTCTGCTCCCAGTATGTTTCCCACCAATGTTTGACATGGGATAGAGCTTTGAGGAGTGTGAAGGCGATATTTTCTTTGTCGGAAAATTTGTGAACAGAGAAATAACCTTCTAGCAGATTTAACAATTTGTCTAGGGCTTCTACATCTATCTGTCCTTCAAATATAGGGATATCAAAATTAACTTGTACCTTGAAAGGTGAGGTGCCTCCAAAGTGGCCGCTTGATGAATATGCACCTGTTTCTATTGACAGGCGTTGAAGGATGTGGGAAAAATTCTCCATCATTTTGTCCTTTTGTCGCGTGAGAGCTTGCTCAAGCAACAAACTGATAGGATCGTCTGCTCCATCGTTTTTATTTTCTTTTGCCATTGAGGGTTTATTGGGTGTGCAAGAGAGACTATCCTCAAGAGAGACAATCTCGATACCCAACTTGCTATACTCAGACCTCATAGGGGACATGCACTGAAAAAAACGACCAAGAACAGCCTGCTCTGATACCCCTGATCCGGATTATTTTCGACACGAAATGAGATTGGATATATAATAAAGAAATGCACAGAGATATTGCAGATATTCAATAATATAACATAAATATATCAGAGATGCAACCAGAAACACAGATATACAGTAATACACAATTTCTATTGATGAAATAAATGTACAGAGACTGTAAAATACAGAGTGAAAGACTCGATAGAATGGTGGAAGCTTATCTCGGAAAAGAGATGTGACGGCTACTCGCATTCGCAAGAAGATCATTACAATGAAGCTCTGAAGGCCTTTTTTCAATAAACAAGAATGCCAAAAGTCCTAGACATCCAAAAACCTAACCCTGGGAGATGAAGCGCCAAAAGTCATGTGGGCCCCGTTTGGGTAAGTTAGTACATCAACTTCCTGGGGTCATAACTTTTGCATACGATCTCCGTTTTAGGCGTATGAATGCTCGTTGGAAAGGTATCATCGAGGAGATTCATTTTGGGGGATCAATAATTCCTTTGACTATCAATGAGAACCTATATCTTGAAAAGCCTTCATTTAGGCCCTCAAAATGGCCCCGGAAGTTAAAAACTGCTAAAAATAGTAAATTGCCAAATTTGCCAGAAAACTGTTTTGAGCCGGTCGGAAAAGGTGGGTGGCCATCGATATCCACCTGGATCAATCCTCCCTCCTTAGGAAGAAATTTTCCCCATTGCGTTGAGTTCCTAGGGGATAGGGAAAAGCGTTTGTTGAATCTACATCTTACTGAGTTGCTTGCCTTTCTAGAGATGTCGCGCTGCTGAGTTTGTGGAAGTTTGTCACGAACCTGTTGAGGCTGAGGCTATTCAACAAGTCAGGATTCATGAGAGGATGATTTGTAGAAGGTATATTTTCTCTTTGTTGCAACCTTGTTGACCTGCTTTTGTTGTATAGAAGGTGCTTGGGGCAAAGCTGTAGTGGTTGCAGTGTCCTTCTGTTCCCATTTTGAACAGATTGTGAAGAAGCTGAATTTTGCAGTATGAGATACTACCTTGCGTCACCTTTTAGGTGGAACAGTAGTTGAAACTACCTCTAGTATTCTGTAGAGATGACCCCATAGAGAAACAATGACATTGCGGGGTCGAGACTCATAAACATCGTGGCGCTTCCACATATATGGTTGGCCCAAGTGAACATCATAGACATCTAGTGGGAAAACATCACATAATACCTCATCCTTGAAGGGTTGGATGCCATATGACAATTGAAATTGTTGGCTGACACGAAGATCTCATCCTTAGGAAAGCCACCCGATGTTTTATGGCTATGGGTGTGGTGTTGTTGACAATCCCAACTGTTTGACGACCTCTGTTGAGATGAGGTTCTTATGGATTCCACTATCAACAATAAAATGCAGTGGGGTCCCCTTCACCCACATATGTGAATGAAAAAGGCTCTCCCCCTCTTCAGGATCTATTGGTTCTTCTGGTTGAATTGTTGTGGTCGCGACAATAGGAGTGGGGTCTGTGCCAATGATCTGTCCTTTACCAGTATTTTCATAATCAGATTTTGAATGAAGGTTCGGCTCCTTGTCTTTGATCTCGGCCACCAATGACTATTTTGAGCGACATTCATCGGTGTTGTGCCAGGGGATTTTGTGGAAATCGCACCATTTTTCAGTGTCCTTCTTTGTCTTCCCGTGACCCTTCTTTTTATGTGGCTTGGACTGGTTTTTGAGAAACTGTTTTTTAGGGACGTCTTTGTCATAATTTGGTTGTTGCGGATTTGCAGAACCAAAATCCCATTTGTTTAGGTGCTTAAATTTTTGCTTGATTTTAATAGCATATCGATAGGCAGCACCGAGTGATGAGATGTCCATAAAATCCATTTCAGTTTGGATGTATCTGTGTAGAGCCCCATGGTATTTCAGAACCAAATGTCGTTCAGAGTCTTTGATACCCAGCTTGGTGTGCAAGGTATGGAAGGTATTGGTGAACTCCATAACTACTTGGCCTCTTTCTTGCCACAATGTGGTCCATCACATGTATTGGTCCTCATAGTTTCCAATAGGGTAATATTGTTCCTTTACTGCATCCACAAAAAAATCCCAAGTGGGATCGACCCCATATATTTCAGACTCCTATGTGGAACTCTTCTCCCAATAAGTTTCCCACCAATGTTTGACATGGGAGGGAGCTTGAAGGAGTGTGAAGGTGATATTTTCTTTGTCGAAAAATTTATGAACAAAGAAATAACCTTCTAGCAGATTTAACCATTTGTCTAGGGCTTCTACATCTATCTGTCCTTCAAATACAGGAATATCAAAATTAACTTGTACCTTGAAAAGGTGAGGTGCCTCCAAAGTGGCCTCTTGATGAAGATGTGCTTGTTTCTATTGACAGGCGTTGAAGGATGTGGGAAAAATTCTCCATCATTTCATCTCTCTGTCGCATGAGAGCTTGCTCAAGCAACAGACTGAAAGGATCGTCTGCTCCATTGTTTTTATATTCTTCTGCCATTGAGGGTTTCTTGGGTGTGTGAGAGAGACTGTCCTCAAGAGAGACAAGCTCGAGACCCAACTTTCTATACTCAGACCTTGTCGGGGACATGCACTGAAAAAAATGACCAAGAACAACTTGCTCTGATACCACTGATCCAGATTATTTCCAGCACAAAATGAGGACAGATATATAATAAAGAAATGCACAGAGATATCGCAGATATTCAATAATATAAAAAAAATATATCAGAGATGCAACCATAAAAAAAGATATATAGTAATACACGATTTCTATTAATGAAATAAATGTACATAGACTGTAAAATACAGAGTGAAAGACTCGATAGAATGGTGGAATCTTATCTCTGAGAAGAGATGTGGTCGTAACTTAGTACATCAACTTCCTGGGGTCGTAACTTTTGCATACGATCTCTGTTTTAGGCGTATGATAGCTCGTTGGAAAGGTATCGTCACGGAGATTCATTTTTGGGGCTCAATCATTCTTTCAGATATTATTGAGAACCTCTATCTCACAAAACCTTCATATGGGCCCTCAAAATGGTCCCGAAAGTTAAAAAGTGCTAAAACTAGTAAATTGCCAAATTTTCCAGAAAACCATTTTGAGTCAGTTGGAAAAGGTGGCTGGCCACTGATATCCACATAGATCAATAATACCTCCTTAGGAAGAAATGGTATCCATTGCTTTGATTTCCCGGGGGAGAGGGAAAATCGTTTGCTGAATCTGCATCTTGGTGAGCTACTTGCCTTTCTGGAGATGTCGTGTTGCTCAGTTTGTGCATGTCTGTCATGAACCTGTTGAGGCTGAGGCTGTTCAAAAAGTCAGGATACATGAGAGGATTATGTGCAGAAGGAATATTTTCACTTTTCTGCAGCCTTGTCAACCTGCTTCTGTTAGATAGAAGGTTCTTGGGGTGAAGCTATAGTGGTTGCAGTGTTCTTATGTTCCCATTTTGAACAAATTGTGAAGAAGCTGAATTTTGCAGTATGAGATACTACCTTGCGAAACATTTTAGGTGGAACGGTAGCTTGGTGCACAAAGTATGGATGGTATTGGTGAACTCCAGAACTACTTGTCCCCTCTCTTGCCACAGTGTGGTCCATCTCATGTACTTGTCCTCATAGTTGCCAATAGGATAATATTGTTCATTTACCACATCCACAAAAAACTCCCAAGTGCGATCAAACCCATATATTTCAGACTCCTTTGTGGAAATCTAATACCAATACATTTCCCACCAATGTTTGACATGGGGGGGAAATTTAAGGAGTGATAAGGTGATGTTTTCTTTGTCAGAAAATTTGTGAACAGAGAAATAACCTTCTAGCATATTTTACCATTTGTCTAGGGCTTCTGCATCTATCTGTCCTTCAAATACAAGAATATCAAAATTAACTTATAACTTGAAAGGTGAGTTTCCTCCAAAGTGGTCACTTGATGAAGATGCACCTGTTGCTATCGACAAGCGTTGAAGGATGTGGGAAAAATTCTCCATCATTTTGTCCCTCTATCACCTGAGAGCTTGCTCAAGCAACAGACTGATAGGATCATCTACTCCGTCGTTTTTATTTTCTTCCACCATTGAGGGTTTCTTGGGTGTGCAAGAGCAAATGTCCTCAATAGAGATAAGATCAAGACCCAACTTTCTATACTCAGACCTCGTCAGGGACATGCACTGAAAAAACGACCAAGAATAGCATGCTCTGATACCACTAATCCAGATTATTTTCGGCATGAAATGAGATCGAAGATATAATAAAGAAATGCACAGAGATATCACAGATATTCAATAATATAACAAAAATATATCAGAGATGCAACCATAAACACAGATATACAGTAATACATGATTTCTATTAATGAAATAATTGTACAGAGACTGTAAAATACAGAGTGAAAGACTCGTTAGAATGGTGGAAACTTATCTCTGAGAAGAGATGTGACGACTACTCGCATTCGCAAGAAGATCATTACAATGAGGCTCTGAAGGAATTTTTACAATAAATAGGAATTCCAAAAACCTAACCCTAGGAGATGAAGCGCCAAAAGTCATGTGGGCCCCATTTGGGTAAGTTAGTACATCAACTTCCCAGGGTCGTAACTTTTGCATACGATCCCCGTTTTAGGCGTATGATAGATTGTTGGAAAGGTATCATCGAGGAGATTCATTTTTGGGGCTCAATAATGCCTTTGGATATCATTGAGAACCTCTATCATGAAAAAAAATCAGTTGGGCCCTCAAAATGGCCCCAGAAGTTAAAAACTGCTGAAAATAGTAAATTGCCAAATTTGCCAGAAAACTATTTTGAGCCAGTTGGAAAAGGTGGGTGGCCATTGATATCCACTTGGATCAATCCTCTTTCCTTAGGAAGTAATGGTATCCATTGCGTTGAGTTCCCAGGGGAGAGGGAAAAGCGTTTGCTGAATCTGCATCTTGGTGAGATGCGTTCCTTTCTGGAGATGTCACACTACTCGGTTTGTGGAACTCTGTCACGAACCTGTTGATGTTGAGGCTATTCAACAAGTCGGATACATGAGAGGACAATGTGAAGAAGGAATCTTTTCACTTTGTTGCAACCTTGTCGACCTTCTTCTATTGAATATAAGGTGCTTGGGGCGAAGCTGTAGTGGTTGCAGTGTCCCTCTATTCCCATTTTGAATAGATTGTGAAGAATCTGAATTTTGCAGTATGAGATACTACCTTGTGACACTTTTTAGGTGGAACAATAGTCAGAACTACCTCTAGTTTCTGTAGAGATGACCCCCTAGAGAAACAATGACACTGTGGGGTCGAGACTAATAAACAACGAGGTGCTTCCACATATATGGTTGGCCCAAGAGAACATCATAGACATCTAGTGGGGAAACATCACATAGTAACTCATCTTTGAAGGGTTAGCTGCCATATGGTAATTGACGTTATGGGCTGACACAAAGATCTCATCCTTAGCGAGGCCACCCGATGTTGTATGGCTGCGGGTGTGGTGTTGTTGACAATCCCAACTGTTTGACGACCTTTGCTGAGATGAGGTTCTTCTAGCTTCCGCTATCAACAATAAAATGCAGCGGGGTCCCCTTCACCCACATTTGTGAATGAAAAAGGCGCTCCCCCTCTTCAGGATCTGTTGGTTCTTCTGGTTGAATTGTTGCGGTTGCGACAATAGAAGTGGGGTTTGTGCCAATGATCTATCCTTTACCATTATTTTCAGAATAAAATTATGAATCAGGGTTGGGATACTTGTCTTTGATATTGGCCACCAATGATTGTTTTGAGCGAAATTCATCGGTGTTGTGTCGGGGGATTTTGTAGAAATCACACCATTTTTCGGTGTCCTTCTTTGTCTTCTTGTGACCCTTCTTTTCATGTGGCTTGGACTGGTTTTTGAGATACTGTTTGTTATGGGCATCTTTGTTATACTTTGAATGTTGCGGATTTGCAGAACCAAAATCCTGTTTGTTCTGGAGCTTAAATTTCTGCTTGATTTTAAGAGAATATCGATAGGCAGAACTGAGTGATGAGATGTCCAGAAAATCCATTTCAGTTTGTATGTATCTGTGTAGAGCCCCATGGTATTTTAGAACCAAATGGAATTTAGAGTCCTTGATACCCATCTTGGTGCGCAAGGTATGGAAGGTATTGGTGAACTTCAGAACTTCTTGGCCCCTCTCTTGCCGTAGTGTGGTCCATCGCATGTACTGGTCCTCATAGTTGCCAATAGGGTAATATTGTTCCTTTACCGCATCCACAAAAAAATCCCAAGTGGGATCGACACCATATATTTTAGACTCCTCTGTGGAACTCTGGTCCCAATAAGCTTCCCACCAATGTTTGACATGGGGGAGAGCTTTAAGGAGTGCGAAGGTGATGTTTTCTTTGTCGGGAAATTTTTGAACAGAGAAATAACCATCTAGTAGATTTAACCATTTGTCTAGGGATTCTGCATCTATCTATCCTTCAAATACATGAATATCAAAACTAACTTGTACCTTGAAAGGCACCTCCAAAGTTGTCACTTGATGAAAATGCACCTGTTGCTATCGGCAGGCGTTGAAGGATGTGGGAAAAATTCTCCATCATTTCATCCCTCTGTTGCGTGAGAGCTTGCTCAAGCAAAAGACTGATAGGATTTTCTGCTCCATCGTTTTTCTTTTCTTCTGCCATTGAGGGTTTATTGGGTGTGCGAGAGAAACTGTCCTCAAGAGAGACAAGCTCGAGACCCAAATTGCTATACTCAGACCTCGTTGGGGACATGCATTGAAAAAAACGACCAAGAACAACCTGCTCTGATACCACTGATCCAGATTATTTTCGGCATGAAATGAGATCGGAGATATAATAAAGAAATGCACAAAGATATCGCAGATATTCAATAATGGGTAAAATCATGAAGATGGGTAACACTTTCGTGACAATCGGGTCTCCAAAATTCCTAGCGGCAATTTTTCGGCCGAAAAAATGTTGCTAGGAATTTTTTCGGTCGAAAATTTGCACGTCAAATTTATCGGCACCCTCGAAATTCTTGTACAATGTTTTTTGGATGAATTATTTTCCTGTGGTAAGCATATTTCGGCTGAAATACTTTTCGGCCAAAACGTTAGGTTTTGGCTGAAAGAATAGTTTGGCCGAAAACTTGAAAATGGGACTGTTTGCAAGAAACTGCAAATTCTCTCCATCTTACTTCATCTTTGGAGGTAGAAGACTCCTACAAATACTCATAATTTAGCTTTAGAATTGATACCAACACTTTTAAAATTGAATCTACTTTCATTGGGTATAATTTGTTTTCATTTTCATTGTTTTATCTAATTTTATTTAATTTTATAAAAAAATCACTGCATAATATTTTTAGGTGAGATTATGATTCAGTGAAATGAAAAATCCATATCTCTAAAAATACATAGTGTAAAATTATGGAAAATTTATATTCATAATCCTTAAACTGTTCTCTTCAAAATGGTATTTTTAGATTTTAATTTTAAGTAAAAATTAAGATAGATACATGGTGGAGGAAAACATGTGTTTAAAATCTGTAACTTTTTCAGATTGATCAACTTCAAAAAATGATAGAAATTATAATATTCATCCATTAGATTCAAAACTATAGTCATCAAAAAATAGAGTCTCTGTATATTGTTGCAGTATATTTGATTTATCAAAAACAAAAGTTTAATAATGGATACATTGTTGTGGGAAAAACTAACTCGTTATCTTTCCCTTCATTTTTAAGGAACATACTATCAAATAATTACCAAATTGACATATCAAATCCCAATAAAAAAAAATTGAAAATAGTTAGTAGAAAGCTAACAAAATTCTTCACAAGTTTTGTTTTTACAATAAAGTACAATTCTAAATAAAAAAAATACTTTTGTTTACAGGAAGTTGAAGAAC
>ML792941.1:186536-214920 GCA_009831015.1 Picea engelmannii
TCCCAATAAAAAAAAATTGAAAATAGTTAGTAGAAAGCTAACAAAATTCTTCACAAGTTTTGTTTTTACAATAAAGTACAATTCTAAATAAAAAAAATACTTTTGTTTACAGGAAGTTGAAGAACCTGTTAAAATTAAAAAAATAATTGTCATAAAACAAGCAAAAGTGTTACCCATCTTCATGATTTTACCCTAATATAACAGAAATATATCAGAGATGCAACCATAACACATATATACAGTAACACACGATTTCTATTAATGAAATAAATGTACAGAGACTGTAAAATATAGAGTGAAAGACTCGATAGAATGATGGTATCTTATCTCTGAGAAGAGATGTGACGGCTACTCGCATTCGCAAGAATATTATTACAATGAGGCTTTGAAGGCCTTTTTACAATAAACAGGAATGCCAAAAGTCCTAGACATCCAAAAACCTAACCCTAGGAGATGAAGCACCAAAAGTCATGTGGGCCCCGTTTGGGTAAGTTAGTACATCAACTTCCCGGGGTCGTAACTTTTGCATACGATCTCTGTTTTAGGCGTATGATAGCTCGTTGGAAAGGTATCATTGAGGAGATTTATTTTGGGGGGATTAATCATGCCTTTGGAGATCATTTAGAACCTTTATCTTGAAAAACCTTCATTTGGGTCCTCAAAATGGCCCTGGAAGTTAAAAACTGCTAAAAATAGTAAATTGTCAAATTTGTGAGAAAACTATTTTGAGCCAATCGGAAAAAGTGGGTGGCCACCGATATCCACCTAGATCAATCCTCCCTCATTAGGAAGCAATGGTATCCATTGCATTGAGTTCCCAGGGGAGAGGGAAAAGCGTTTGTTGAATCTGCATCTTGGTGAGCTTCTTGCCTTTCTGGAGATGTCGCGCTGCTCAGTTTGTAGAAGTCTGTCACGAACTTGTTGAGGATGAGGCTGTTCAACAAGTTGGGATACATGAGAGGACGGTGTGCAAAAGGAATCTTTTCTCTTTGATGCAACCTTGTCGACCTGCTTCTGTTGGATAGAAGGTGCTTGGGGCGAAACTGTAGTGGTTGCAGTGTCCTTCTGTTCCCATTTTGAACATATTGTAAAGAAGCTAAATTTTGCAGTATGAGATACTACCTTGCAGCACTTTTTATGTGGAACAGTAGTCGGAACTACCTCTGGTATTCTGTAGATATGAACCCCTAGAGAAACAATGACACTGCGGGGTTGAGACTCATAAACAGCGTGGCGCTTCCACATATATGGTTGGCCCAAGAGAACATCACAGACATATAGTGGGGAAACATCACATAATACCTCATTCTTGAAGGGTTGGATGCCATGTGACAATCGACATTGTTGGCTGACACGAAGATCTGATCCTTCACGAATCCACCCGATGTTGTATGGTTGCAGGTGTGGTGTTATCGACAATCCCAACTGTTTGATGACCTTTGATAAGATGAGGTTCTTCTGGATTCTTCTATCAACAATAAAATGTATCCGGGTCCCCTTCACCCACAACTGTGAATTAAAAAGGTGCTCCCCTTCTTCAGGATCTATTGGTTCTTCTTGTTGAATTGTTGTGGTCGCGAAAATAGAAGTGGGGTCTGCGCCAATGATCTATCCTTTACCAGTATTTTATGAATCAGATTCTGAATCAGGGTTTGGCTCCTTGTCTTTGATCTCGGCCTGTTGAAATAATGTAACTGCAAAGAGTATTCTTATTCCTATTGATATATTATTCATAGGATCAATCCCCATTGAGGATCGATCATGTCGGTTATTGTAATAGGACCAAATCCCCTTTTGCGGATTGGTCAAAAGACAATTGTAATAGGCAGAATAAGAAGTCGGCCCCAACAGATATTAAAGAAGGCCAGAAATATAATAATTCCTTTGACTATCAATGAGAACCTCTATCTTGAAAAACCTTCATTTGGGCCCTCAGAATGGCCCTAGAAGTTAAAAACTACTAAAAATAGTAAATTGCCAAATTTGCCAGAAAATTGTTTTGAGCCAGTCGAAAAAGGTGGGTGGCCACCAATATCCACCTGGATCAATCCTCCCTCCTTAGGAAGAAATGGTCTCCATTGCGTTGAGTTCCTAGGGGATAGGGAAAAGTGTTTGTTGAATCTACATCTTGGTGAGCTGCTTGCCTTTCTAGAGATGTCGCGCTACTGAGTTTGTGGAAGTCTGTCACGAACCTGTTGAGGCTGAGGCTATTCAACAAGTCAGGATTCATGAGAGGATGATTTGTAGAAGGAATCTTTTCTCTTTGTTGAAACCTTGTTGACCTGCTTCTGTTGTATAGAAGGTGCTTGGGGCAAAGCTGTAGTGGTTGCAGTGTCTTTCTGTTCCCATTTTGAACAGATTGTGAAGAAGCTGAATTTTGCAGTATGAGATACTACCTTGCGGCACCTTTTAGGTGGAATAGTAGTCGAAACTACCTCTAGTATTCTGTAGAGATGATCCCATAGAGAAACAATGACACTGCGGGGTCGAGACTCATAAACATCGTGGCACTTCCACATATATGGTTGGCCCAGGTGAACATCACAGACATCTAGTGGGAAAACATCACATAATACCTCATCCTTGAAGGGTTGGATGCCATGTGACAATCGACATTGCTGGATGACAAGAAGATCTCATCCTTAGCAAAGCCACCCGATGTTTTATGGCTATGGGTGTGGTGTTGTTGACAATCCCAATTGTTTGACGACCTCTGCTGAGATGAAGTTCTTTTGGCTTCCGCTATCAACAATAAAATGCAGTCGGGTCCCCTTCACCCACATATGTGAATGAAAAAGGATCTCCCCCTCTTTAGTATCTGTTGGTTCTTCTGGTTGAATTGTTGTGGTCGCGACAATAGGAGTGGGGTCTGCACCAATGATCTATCCTTTACCAATATTTTCAGAATCAGATTCTGAATGAAGGTTCAGCTCCTTGTCTTTGATCTCAGCCACCAATGACTATTTTGAGCGACATTCATCGGTGTTGTGCCAGGGGATTTTGTAGAAATCGCACCATTTTTCGGTGTCCTTCTTTGTCTTCC
Source organism: Picea engelmannii (assembly GCA_009831015.1). Taxonomy (NCBI): domain Eukaryota; kingdom Viridiplantae; phylum Streptophyta; class Pinopsida; order Pinales; family Pinaceae; genus Picea; species Picea engelmannii. Next base: position 189,580 of record ML792941.1, read on the forward strand.
CGTGACGATTCTTTTTATGTGGCTTGGACTGGTTTTCGAGAGATTGTTTGTTAGGGACGTCTTTGTCATACTTTGGTTGTTGTGTATTTGCAGAACCAAAATCCCATTTTTTTAGGTGCTTAAATTTTTGCTCGATTTTAATAACATATCGATAGGCAGCACCGAGTGATGAGATGTCCATAAAATCCATTTTAGTTTGGATGTATCTATGTAGAGCCCCATGGTATTTCAGAACCAAATGTTGTTCAGAGTCTTTGATACCCAGCTTGGTGCGCAAGGTATGGAAGGTATTGGTGAACTCCAGAACTACTTGGCCTCTCTCTTGCCACAGTGTGGTCCATCTCATGTATTGGTCCTCATAGTTGCCAATAGGGTAATATTGTTCCTTTACCACATCCACAAAAAAATCCCAAGTGGGATCGACCCCATATATTTTAGACTCCTATGTGGAACTCTGCTCCCAATAAGTTCCCCACCAATGTTTGACATGGGGGGGAGCTTGAAGGAGTGCGAAGGTGATCTTTTCTTTGTCGAAAAATTTATGAACAAAGAAATGAGATCCTAGCAGATTTAACCACTTGTCTAGGGCTTCTGCATCTATTTGTCCTTCAAATACAGAAATATCAAAATTAACTTGTACCTTGAAAGGAGAGGTGCCTCCAAAGTGGCCTCTTGATGAAGATGCGCTTGTTTGTATCGACAGACGTTGAAGGATGTGGGAAAAATTCTCCATCATTTCATCCCTCTGTCGTGTGAGAGCTTGCTCAAGCAACAGACTGAAAGGATTGTCTGCTCCGTTGTTTTTATATTCTTCTGCCATTGAGGGTTTATTGGGTGTGCGAGAGCGACTTTCCTCAAGAGAGACAAGCTCGAGACCCAACTTTCTATACTCAGACCTCATCGGAGACATGCACTTAAAAAAATGACCAAGAACAACCTGCTCTGATACCACTGATCCAAATTATTTCCAGCACCAAATGAGGACGGATATATAATAAAGAAATGCACAGAGATATTGCAGATATTCAATAATATAACAAAAATATATCAGAGATGCAACCATAAACACAGATATATAGTAATACACGATTTCTATTAATGAACTAAATGTACAGAGACTGTAAAATACAGAGTGAAAGACTCGATAGAATGGTGGAAGCTTATCTCTGAGAAGAGATGTGACGGTTACTCGCATTCGTAAGAAGATCATTACAATGAGGCTCTGAAGTCCTTTTTACAATAAACAGGAATTCAAAAATTCCTAGACATCCAAAAAACTAACCCTAGGATATGAAGCACCAAAAGTCATGTGGGCGTTGTTTGGGTAAGTTAGTACATCAACTTCTTGGGGTCGTAACGTTTGCATATGATCTCCCTTTTAGGCATATGATAGCTCGTTGGAAAGGTATCATCATGGAGATTCATTTTGGGGGATCAATCATTCTTTTAGCTATTATTGAGAACCTCTATCTCGAAAAACCTTCATATGGGCCCTCAAAATGGTCTCGAAAGTTAAAAAGTGCTAAAACTACTAAATTGCCAAATTTGCCAGAAAACCATTTTGAGCCAGTTGGAAAAGGTGGCTGGCCACTGATATCCACCTAGATCAATCCTACCTCCTTAGGAAGCAATGGTATCCATTGCTTTGAGTTCCCGGGGAGAGGGAAAAGCATTTGCTGAATCTTCATCTTGGTGAGCTACTTGCCTTTCTGGAGATGTTGCGTTGCTCAGTTTGTGCAGGTCTGTCACGAACCTATTGAGGCTGAGGCTGTTCAAAAAGTCAGGATACATGAGAGGATTATGTGCAGAAGGAATATTTTGTCTTTGTTGCAACCTTGTCGACCTGCTTCTGTTAGATAGAAGGTTCTTGGGGTGAAGCTATAGTGGTTGCAGTGTTCTTATGTTCCCATTTTGAACAGATTGTGAAGAAGCTGCATTTTGCAGTATGAGATACTACCTTGCGAAACATTTTAGGTGGAATAGTATCTTGGTGCACAAGGTATGGACGGTATTGGTGAAATCCAGAACTACTTTTCCCCTCTCTTTCCACAGTGTGGTCCATCTCATGTACTTGTCCTCATAGTTGCCAATAGGATAATATTGTTTATTTACCACATCCACAAAAAAATCCCAAGTGCGATTGACCCCATATATTTCAGACTCCTTTGTGGAAATATACTACCAATACATTTCCTACCAATGTTTGACATGGGGGGGAGCTTTAAGGAGTGAGAAGGTGATGTTTTCTTTGTCAGAAAATTTGTGAACAGAGAAATAACCTTCTAGTAGATTTAACCATTTGTTTAGGGCTTCTGCATCTATCTGTCCTTCAAATACAAGAATATCAAAATTAACTTATAACTTGAAAGGCGAGTTGCCTCCAAAGTGTTCGCTTGATGAAGATGCACCTATTGCTATCGACAGGCATTGAAGGATGTGGGAAAAATTCTCCATCATTTCGTCCCTCTGTCGCCTGAGAGCTTGCTCAAGCAACAGACTGATAGGATCGTCTGCTCCGTCGTTTTTATTTTCTTCCACCATTGAGGGTTTCTTGGATGTGCAAGAGTGACTGTCCTCAATAGAGATAAGATCAAGACCCAACTTGATATACTCAGACCTCGTCAGGGACATGCACTGAAAAAACGACCAAGAATAGCATGCTCTGATAACACTGATCCAGATTATTTTCGGCATGAAATGAGATCGGAGATATAATAAAGAAATGCACAGAGATATCACATATATTCAATAATATAACAAAAATATATCAGAGATGCAACCACACACACAGGTATACAATAATACATGATTTCTATTAATGAAATAACTGTACAAAGATTGTAAAATACAGAGTGAAAGACTCGATAGAATGGTGGCAACTTATCTCTGAGAAGAGATGTGACGGCTACTCGCATTCGCAAGAAGATCATTACAATGAGGCTCTGAAGGAATTTTTACAATAAATAGGAATTCCAAAAGTCTTAGACATCCAAAAACCTAACCCTAGGAGATGAAGCGCCAAAAGTCATGTGGGCCCCATTTGGGTAAGTTAGTACATCAACTTCCTGAGGTCGTAACTTTTGCATACGATCTCCGTTTTAGGCGTATGATAGCTCGTTGGAAAGGTATCGTCGAGGAGATTCATTTTTTGGGATCAATAATTCATTTGGATTTAATTGAGAACCTATATAAGGAAAAAAAATTCATTGGGCCCTCAAAATGGCCCCAGAAGTTAAAAACTGCTGAAAATAGTAAATTGTCAAATTTGCCAGAAAACTATTTTGTGCCAGTTGGAAAAGGTGGGTGGCCACTGATATCCACCTGGATCAATCCTCCCTCCTAGGAAGAAATGGTATCCATTGCATTGAGTTCCCAGCGGAGAGGGAAAAGCGTTTGCTGAATCTGCATCTTGGTGAGTTGCTTACCTTTCTGGAGATGTCGCACTACTCGGTTTGTGGAACTCTGTCACGAACCTGTTGATGTTGAGGCTATTCAACAAGTCAGATACATGAAAGGACAATGTGCAGAAGGAATCTTTTCGCTTTATTGCAACCTTGTTGACCTGTTTCTATTGAATAGAAGGTGCTTGGGGTGAAGCTGTAGTGGTTGCAGTGTCCTTCTATTCCCATTTTGAACAGATTGTGAAGAATCTGAATTTTGCAGTATGAGATACTACCTTGCAACACTTTTTAGGTGGAACAGTAGTCAGAAATACCTCTAGTTTTCTATAGAGATGACCCCCTAGAGAAACAATGACACTGCAGGGTCGAGACTAATAAACAACGAGGTGCTTCCACATATATGGTTGGCCCAAGAGAACATCACAGACATCTAGTGCGGAAACATCACATAGTAACTCATCTTTTAAGGGTTGGCTGCCATATGATAATTGACATTGTGGGCTGACACAAAGATCTCGTCCTCGGCGAGGCCACCCGATGTTGTATGGCTGCGGGTGTGGTGTTGTCGACAATCCCAACTGTTTGACAACCTCTGCTGAGATGAGGTTCTTCTGGCTTCCACTATCAACAATAAAATGCAGCGGGGTCCCCTTCACCCACATTTGTGAATGAAAAAGGCGCTCCCCCTCTTCAGGATCTGTTGGTTCTTCTGGTTGAATTGTTGCGGTCATGGCAATAGCAGTGGGGTTTGTGCCAATGATTTATCCTTTACCATTATTTTCAGAATCAAATTATGAATCAGGGTTGGGCTCCTTGTCTTTGATATTGGCCACCAATGACTGTTTTGAGCGAAATTCATCGGTGTTGGGTCAGAGGATTTTGTGGAAATCGCACCATTTTCCGATGTTCTTCATTGTCTTCCTGTGACCCTTCTTTTCATGTGGCTTGGACTGGTTTTTGAGATACTGTTTGTTATGGGCGTCTTTGTTATACTTTGAATGTTGTGGATTTGCAGAACCAAAATCCTGTTTGTTATGGAGCTTAAATTTCTGCTCGATTTTAAGAGCATATTGATAGGCAGAACTGAGTGATGAGATGTCCAGAAAATCCATTTCAGTTTGGATGTATTTGCGTAGAGCCCCACGATATTTCAGAACCAAATGGCATTCAGAGTCCTTGATACCCATATTGGTGCACAAGGTATGGAAGGTATTAGTGAACTTCAGAACTGCTTGGCCCCTCTCTTGCCGCAGTGTGGTCCATCTCATGTACTGGTCCTCATAGTTGCCAATAGGGTAATATTGTTCCTTTACCACATCCACACAAAAAATCCCAAGTGGGATCGACCCCATATATTTTAGACTCCTCTATGGAACTCTGGTCCCAATAAGCTTCCCACCAATGTTTGACATGGGGGAGAGCTTTAAGGAGTGCGAAGGTGATGTTTTCTTTGTCGAGAAATTTGTGAACAGAGAAATAACCATCTAGTAGATTTAACCATTTGTCTAGGGCTTCTGCATCTATCTATCCTTCAAATACAGGAATATCAAAACTAACTTGTACCTTGAAAGGAAAGGTGCCTCCAAATTTGTCGCTTGATGAAAATGCACCTGTTGCTATCGACAGGCATTGAAGGAAGTGGGAAAAATTCTCCATCATTTCATCCCTCTGTTGCGTGAGAGCTTGCTCAAGCAACAGACTGATAGGATCGTTTGCTTCGTCGTTTTTCTTTTCTTCTGCCATTGAGGGTTTCTTGGGTGTGCAAGAGCAACTGTCCTGAAGAGAGACAAGCTCGAGACCCAAATTGCTATACTCAGACCTCGTTGGGGACATGCACTGAAAAAAATGACCAAGAACAACCTGCTCTGATACCACTGATCCAGATTATTTTCGTCATGAAATGAGATCGGAGATATAATAAAGAAATGCACAAAGATATCGCAAATATTCAATAATGGGTAAAATCATGAATATGGGTAACACTTTCGTGACAATCGGGTCTCCAAAATTCCTAGCGGCAATTTTTCGGCCGAAAAAATGTTGCTAGGAATTTTTTCGGTCGAAAATTTGCACGTCAAATTTAACGGCACCCTCGAAATTCTTGTACAATGTTTTTTGGATGAATTATTTTCCTGTGGTAAGCATATTTCGGCTGAAAGACTTTTCGACCAAAACATTAGGTTTTGGCTGAAAGAATATTTTGGCCGAAAACTTGAAAATGAGACTATTTGCAAGAAACTGCAAATTCTCTCCATCTTACTTCATCTTTGGAGGTAGAGGACTCCTAGTAATACTCATAATTTATCTTTAGAATTGATACCAACATTTTTAAAATTGAATCTACTTTCATTGGGTATAATTTGTTTTCATTTTCATTGTTTTATCTAATTTTATTTAATTTTATAAAAAAATCACTGCATAATATTTTTAGGTGAGATTATGATTCAGTGAAATGAAAAATCCATATCTCTAAAAATACATAGTGGAAAATTATGGAAAATTTATATTCATAATCCTTAAACTGTTCTCTTCAAAAGGGTATTTTTAGATTTTAATTTTAAGTAAAAATTAAGATAGATACATGGTGGAGGAAAACTTGTGTTTAAAATCTGTAACTTTTTCAGATTGGTCAACTTCAAAAAATGATAGAAATTATAATATTCATCCATTAGATTCAAAACTATAGTCATCACAAAATAGAGTCTCTGTAGATTGCTGCAATATATTTCATTTGTCAAAAACAAAAGTTTAATAATGGATACATTGTTGTGGGAAAAACTAACTCATTATCTTTCCCTTCATTTTTAAGGAACATACTATCAAATAATTGCCAAATTGACATATCAAATCCCAATAAAAAAAAATTGAAAATAGTTAGTAGAAGGCTAACAAAATTCTTCACAAGTTTTGTTTTTACAATAAAGTACAATTCTAAATAAAAAAAATACTTTTGTTTACAGGAAGTTGAAGAACCTGTTAAAATTAAAAAACAAATTGTCATAAAACAAGCAAAAGTGTTACCCATCTTCATGATTTTACCCTAATATAACAGAAATATATCAGAGATGCAACCATAACACATATATACAGTAATACACGATTTCTATTAATGAAATAAATGTACAGAGACTGTAAAATATAGAGTGAAAGACTCGATAGAATGATGGCATCTTATCTCTGAGAAGAGATGTGACGGCTACTCACATTCGCAAGAAGATCATTACAATGAGGCTTTGAAGGTCTTTTTACAATAATCAGGAATGCCAAAAGTCCTAGACATCCAAAAACCTAACCCTAGGATATGAAGCACCAAAAGTCATGTGGGCCCCGTTTGGGTAAGTTAGTACATCAACTTCCCGGGGTCGTAACTTTTGCATACGATCTTTGTTTTAGGCGTATGATAGCTCGTTGGAAAGGTATCATTGAGGAGATTTATTTTGGGGGGATTAATAGTGACTTTGGATATCATTTAGAACCTTTATCTTGAAAAACCTTCATTTGGGTCCTCAAAATGGCCCTGGAAGTTAAAAACTGCTAAAAATAGTAAATTGCCAAATTTGTGAGAAAACTATTTTAAGCCAATCGAAAAAAGTGGGTGGCCACCGATATCCACCTAGATCAATCCTCCCTCATTAGGAAGTGATGGTCTCCATTGCATTGAGTTCCCAGGGGAGAGGGAAAAGCGTTTGTTGAATTTGCATCTTGGTGAGCTTCTTGCCTTTCTGGAGATGTCACGCTGCTCAGTTTGTAGAAGTCTGTCACGAACTTGTTGAGGCTAAGGCTGTTCAACAAGTCGGGATACATCAGAGGATGGTGTGCAAAAGGAATCTTTACTCTTTGATGCAACCTTGTCGACCTGCTTCTGTTGGATAGAAGGTGCTTGGGGCGAAGCTGTAGTGGTTGTAGTGTCCTTCTGTTCCCATTTTGAACATATTGTGAAGAAGCTGAATTTTGCAGTATGAGATACTACCTTGCAACACTTTTTATGTGGAACAGTAGTCGGAACTACCTCTGGTATTCTGTAGAGATGAACCCCCAGAGAAACAATGACACTGTGGGGTTGAGACTCATAAACAGCGTGGCGCTTCCACATATATGGTTGGCCCAAGAGAACATCACAGACATATAGTGGAGCAACATCACATAATACCTCATTCTTGAAGGGTTGGATGCCATGTGACAATCGACATTGTTGGCTGACACGAAGATCTGATCCTTCGCTAAGCCACCCGATGTTGTATAGCTGCAGGTGTGGTGTTGTCGACAATCCCAACTGTTTGATGACCTTTGATAAGATGAGGTTCTTCTGGATTCTTCTATCAACAATAAAATGCAGCTGGGTCCCCTTCACCCACAACTGTGAATGAAAAAGGTGCTCCCCTTCTTCAGTATCTATTGGTTCTTCTTGTTGAATTGTTGTGGTCGCGAAAATAGAAGTGGGGTCTGCGCCAATGATCTATCCTTTACCAGTATTTTATGAATCAGATTCTGAATCAGGGTTTGGCTCCTTGTCTTTGATCTCGGCCTGTTGAAATAATGTAACTGCAAAGAGTATTCTTATTCCTATTGATATATTATTCATAGGATCAATCCCCATTGAGGATCGATCATGTCGGTTATTGTAATAGGACCAAATCCCCTTTTGTGGATTGGTCAAAAGACAATTGTAATAGGCAGAATAAGAAGTCGGCCCCAACAGATATTAAAGAAGACCATAAATATAATAAAGGTGGGTTTACCCACCCAGTTTGAGAAGTCGGTCCTACCAGTCAAGAGACACTTCACACATGCCAGACTTGTATAAATAAAGGAGGCTAGTGCCTCACTTAGACACAACTCACTTGCTCAGTTTGAGAGATAAGTTCAGATTTGATACCGAAGAAGAAGGAGAGAGGGAGTGGCGCATATCTAGGAGAGGAATTTCTGTATTAGCATAAAAGATCTCTTGGCATTGTATTGGCTATTTATATTAAGGAAGTTTTGCTGGGTTTTCTTCCCCTAGAGGGTTTCCCAGGATAAATGTTGTGTCTCTTGTGATTGTGTATTTCTCAGTGATCTTGGATTATGCTATTGTTATCTAGTGAAATGCAAACATCTATAATAATGGCTTAAACATTAACATGGTATTAGAGCCAAGCTGAAGGAAGCATATTTCACAAGTGAAAAACGTCACTGTTACCGTACATGAAAATTAGGGCTTTTTATTGGTGAATCTTTTCAACCTCGAAACCATCTAGAAAAAGTGCACCCTCCCCTAAGGATCACTTTGGCACTCTCAGCGCACCATTTTAGTGGCTGGATCTCCTGGAAAGTGAAACCCTAGTTTCACAAAGTACCAGAAGTACCAGAAAACCAGGGTACCAGAAGTATCAAAAGTACCAGAGTACCAGAGGTACCAGAAAACTAGAAGCACCAATCCATAAATCTATAGATCAAGTTTGGAGGAGAAAAAGTTGGATTTTCTCAGATCCAAACACATCAGGATACTCGCCTCAGCCAAGCACACCTCCTGATAAGTTCAATTTTTGATTTTGAGCACTTTCATTTTTCGGTCATTTTCCTAGCTCCAGGTAAATATGTCTGCAAGCATTAAGCTTGTTGACAAGTTAGAAGGAGTGGAAAACTTCCATGCTTGGAAGTATAGGATTGGCCTCATTCTTGAAGAGAATGACCTAGCAATATTCGTCAAAGACGAAGTACCGGAACCCGACGATGCTGCAGAAAAGGCAAAGCATCAAAAGGACACAATAAGGGCCAAAAGAATCATTGCAAATTCAATCAAAGACCATCTGATTCCTTATGTGTCATCTAAGAAGACCTCGAAAGAAATGTTTGATGCCTTGACCAGACTATATGAAGGGAAGAACATAAAACGAAAGATGAATCTTAGAACTCAACTAAAGAATACAAGGATGCAGAAAGGAGAAATGATTCAGAAATACTTCTCCAGAATCTCAGAATTCAAAGAATAGCTAGAAGCTATTGGAGATACCATAGATGAAGACAAACTCATAATGACGACCCTAAATGGTCTCACAATACCTTGGGATTCTTTCATCCAGACGATATGTGCCAGAAAGGAGAAATTGAAGTTTGACAGTTTATGGGAAGAATGCATCTAAGAAGAAACAAGAGTAATGAATCAGGAAGCGTTACTAGCAAGGGATGATGATCAAGCCCTAGCTACTCACACCAAAGGAGGAAGGAAGAAACCCTACTTCCATAAGGAGACTCATAAAGAGCCTCAACAATCAAATAAATTCAATCATAAAGAATCTCATCTAAGGAGATTTCAGAAGAAACGACAATGAAAGAAAAGAGACTACTCATCTGTACAATGCTATCATTGTGACAAGATGGGACACATTGCGAAGTTTTTTCCAGTCAGACGAGAAGAATAAAAGAGAAAACAAAAGAGGCTCCATGCCCATGTAGTTGAAGATGAAGAGCCACCCGCAAAGATGATAAGAGAGGAGATCAAAGACCATGTGTTGATCTCGGCCCTCTCAGGATCTGTAACACCTGGAGAGGACACTTGGCTCATTGATAGTGGTGCATCCAAGCACATGACAGGACAAAGAAACATTCTCTCTTGTATCTCAGAGAAGAATTTTTCTCAGAAAGTGACACTTGGAGATGATTACCAATATCCCATCAAGGGAGTGGGAGAATCAAACCATGAACTGAATTTAGGGAATTCACTAAAAATGAAGGAAGTACTATATGTACCAGGCTTGAAGAAGAACCTACTCTCCATTTCAGCTTTAGAAAAGAAAGGCTTCAGAGTTTCCTTTATAGATGGAGAAGTTCTTATGTGGTCTAAGGGAGAAACTTTAAATGAAGCAATCATCATTGGTATTGAAGAAAATAGCTTGTATAAATTAAAGGGTCACTCAGAGGATGCTATGACCCACGCCATTGAAAAATCATGTGAAATTTGGCATAGAATATTGGCCCACATCAACTACAAGGTGCTACCATACATATGCAAAGTGGTCACGGGTTTACCATAACTAAAAGGTGGCCATAAAGGCGTATGCAATGGATGTGCACAAGGGAAGAATATCAAGAACCCTTTTCCGAAGAGGGACAACAAGACAGAAGGAGTCCTAGAACTCATCCATTCATATGTGTGTGGCCCAATTCCATCATCCTCCATTAGCGGGTATGTATATTATGTATCATTCATTGATTATTACTCTCGTAAAACCTAGATATATTCCTTGAAGACTAAAGATGAAGTGTTCAGTAAGTTCAAGGAATTCAAAGCCTTGATAGAGAACCTTTCCAAAAGAAAGATCAAGATACTTAGGTTAGATAATGGAGGAGAATATACCTCAAAAGAATTTTTGAACTTCTGGAAAGATGTTGGAATCAAGAGGGAACTCACTACTCCCTATAATCCCCAACAAAATGGTGTAGTTGAACGGAAGAACATAACCATACTGGAAGCTGTGAAGACTATGATCATTGATCAAGATCTTCCTATGTGCTTATGGGTAGAAGCAACAATGGTAGTTGTTTATGTGCAGAACCAATTATCCCATAGTGCACTTGGGCTCAAGATACTGGAAGAGATGTTGACTAGAAAGAAGCCAGAGGTAAGCCATCTCAAAATATTTGTCTATCCAGTATTTATTCATATACCTAAAGAAAAGAGAAATAAGCTAGACCCTTCAGGAAAGAAGGGAATATTTGTGGGATACTGTGAGGTCTTCATGGACTTCAGAATCTATATACTAGGTCAACATCACATTGAAATCAGCAGGGATGTGACCTTTGATGAATATGCAACACTCAAGAAATCTAAACTATGCCAACTTGAAGAGGTATATGAAGAGGAACCTGTAATCCCCAATACTGAAATGAGGGAGGTTACCAGAGCTGCAGAACCAGTAAGGGAAGTCGTAAATTCCCCTAATGAGAAACTTCTAGAAGACCATGATATAGTAGAAGTGCAAGAACCTCTTTAGATGACGATCCTCAATAAAAGAAAGCCAGCTTGGGCTAGAGAGCTTATTCAAGATGGAGAAAAGTTTGGTGTTCCCCAAGGAACTACGAGACAGGTGAAAAGACCAAAGCCATTCTCCAGTTATACGAATTTGATGTGTGATCTTCTAGAAGAGGGGCCTACCTGTTTTGAAGAAGCCATTCAGAGGAAAGAATGGGCAGATGCCATGATAGAGGAATACCAATCCACAATGAAGAACGAAGTATGGGAAATAGTTCCCATACCAAAGGATAAAGATGTGGTATCCTTCAGATGGCTCTTCAAAATAAAACATGCTGCTGATGGAAGTATTGAGAAGTATAAAGAAAGATTTGTCGCTCGTGGCTTTTCCCAGAAGGAAGGCATTGACTATGAAGAGACATTCACTCCTGTGGCCAGATACACTTCGATCAGAACCATAATAGCTCTTGAAGCTAAGATGAAGTGGAAGCTGCACCAGATGGACGTGAAGACAGCTTTCCTAAACAGTGTTATCGAAGAGGAAGTGTATATAGAGCAACCTCAAGGATTTGAGGTTGAAGATAGGAAGTCTCATGTCTGCAGATTGAAGAAAGCCTTATACGGATTGAAGCAAGCTTCTAGAGCTTGGTATGGCCATATAGATAGTTTCTTGAAGAGATTAGGCTTTACCAAGAGTAAAGCAGACTCTAATATCTACTTCAAAATTATGAATAATGAGCTAGTAATCTTACTGCTATATGTGGATAACTTATTCTTAACTGGAGAAGAAAAGCTCATCGCTGAATGTAAAAAGAGAATTGTCTCTGAATTTGAAATAAAAGACCTTAACCTAATGCATTATTTCTTAGGTCTTGAGGTATGGCAGAGTCCTAAGAGGATCTTCCTTAACCAAGGGAAGTACACGGTTGAAATCTTAAAGAGATTCAACATGTTGGAATGCAAGCCCATGAATACACCCATGGAAGCAAAGCTGAAGCTGTTGGTCGATACTTCATTTGAATTGATTGATGCCACACTGTATAGACAGATTATTGGATTTCTAATGTACCTGATGAACACCAAACCAAACATTGTTTTTCCGTGAACACCTTGAGTTAGTTTCTGGTAGAACCTAGATGTGTTCACCTAGTGGCTGCAAAACATGTGATGAGGTACCTTAAAGGTACAATAGATTATGGTCTCAGCTCTGATGGAGATCATAATTTCACATTGAGTGGATATATTGATGCAGATTGGGAAAGAAGTGTTTCTGACAGGAAATCACTTCAGGATGATGTTTCAGTTTGGGATCAACTATGATCTCATGGCAGAGTAGGAAGAAATCTAACATTGCTCTCAGTACAGCGGAAGCAGACTACATTGATGCATGTTCTGCCAGCTGCAAAGCTATATGGCTTTGAAATTTATTGACTAGCCTATTTGACTTAGAGATGAGAGCAACCTTGATTCTATGTGACAACCAAAGTTGCATAAAGATGACAGAGAATCATGTATTCCCTGACAGGTCAAAGACATAGAGATCTGCTATCATTACATCCGTGACATGGTACATAGAGGAGCCTTGAAGCTCTAGTACATTAGCACAGATGAATAGGTTGCTGACGTGTTGACCAAGCCCCTATCTTGTGTGAAGTTTGAGTACTTATGAGATAAGATTGGCATAGTCCGAAAGGACCTTCCTCGAAAGGGGGAGTAGATGAGATGTGTTCCTTGCTTTTGACCTAGCTGTCAGACGTAAAGCAAGATGAGATGTGTTCCTTGCTTCTGACCAAGCTGTCAGACGTAAAGAAAAATGAGATGTGTTCCTTGCTTCTGACTGAGTTGTTAGACATAAAGCAAGATGAGATGTGTTCCTTGCTTCTGACCTAGTTTTCAGATGTAAAGAAAGATGAGATGTGTTCCTTTCTTCTAACTTAGTTTTCAGACATAAAGCAAGATGAGATGTGTACCTTACTTCTGACCGAGTTGTCAGACGTAAAGAAAGATGAGATGTGTACCTTTATTTTGACCGAGCTGTCAGACGTAAAGAAAGATGAGATGTGTACCTTGCTTTTTACCCAGTTGTCATATGTAAAGCAATATGATGTGAAGAGACTAGCACTGAGCTTCCGGTTGGATAGCTATGACGTAAAGCCAGTCTAGTATCCTGCTTCTGATTGGATGGTTGTGATGTAAAGCAGGATGAGTATCTTGCTTCCAACTTGAGTGTTGTGACGTAAAGCAAGACGATGAGATGAGACTAGTATTGTGCTTCGAGCATGATAGTTGTGATGTAAAGCCAGTCTAGTATCTTGCTTCCATCTTGAGTGTTGTAATGTAAAGAAAGACATTGAGATGAGACAAGTACTGGGCTTCTAGCTTGAAAACTGTGACGTAAAGCCAGTATTTTATTATGATGAGATAGCCTCATGTTGTGATGATGATGATGTATCAGTTTTTATACTAATACATATTGATGTAGATGTTGATGGCATTCCTTGGGAATGACGATGCTGCCGATGAAGAAAAATTCTGATGATTTATAGATACGCCAATCAGTGTTCCAAGATGATATTGATGATGATGTCCTCTCACTTATATTGTTGATGATGCTGTCCTCTCTCTCTCATGATGTCGCTGAAGAATACCCTTATTGTTAAGGGGGAGTGTTGAAATAATGTAAATTCAAAGAGTATTCTTATTATTATTGATATATTATTCATAGGATCAATCCTCGTTGAGGATTGATCATGTTGGTTATTGTAATAGGACCAAATCCCCTTTTGTGGATTGGTCAAAAGACAGTTGTAATAGGCAGAATAAGAAGTCGGCCCCAACAGATATTAAAGAAGACCATAAATATAATAAAGGTGGGTTTACCCACCTAGTTTGAGAAGTTGGCCCTGCCAGTGAAGAGACACTTCACACATGCCATACTTGTATAAATAAAGGAAGCTAGTGCCTCACTTAGACACAACTCACTTGCTCAGTTTGAGAGACAAGTTCAGATCTGCTACCAGAGAAGAAGGAGAGAGAGAGTGGCGCATATCTAGGAGAGGAATTTCTGTATTAGCAGAAAAGATCTCTTGGCATTGTATTAGCTATTTATATTAAGGAAGTTTTGCTGGGCTTTCTTCCCCTAGAGGGTTTCCTAGGATAAATGTTGTGTCTCTTGTGATTGTGTATTTCTTAGAGATCTTGGATTATGCTATTTTTATCTAGTGAAATGCAAACATCTATAATAATGGCTTAAACATTAACACGACCACCAATGAATGTTTTGAGCTACATTCATTGGTGTTGTGCCAGGGGCTTTTGTGGAAATCGCACCATTTTTTGGTGTCCTTCTTTGTCTTCCCGTGACCCTTCTTTTCATGTGACTTGGATTGGTTTTCAAGAGACTGTTTTTTAGGGACGTCCTTGTCATACTTTGGTTGTTGCGGATTTACAGAACCAAAATCCCGTTTGTTCTAATGCTTAAATTTCTGCTCGATTTTAACAGCATATCGATAGGTAGCACTGAGTGATGAGATGTCTAGAAAATCCATTTCAGATTGGATGTATCTGTGTAGAGCCCCACAATATTTCAGAACCAAATGTCATTCGGAGTCTTTGATACCCAGCTTGGTGCGCAAGGTATGGAAGGTATTGGTGAAATACGAAACTGCTTGGCCCCTCTCTTGCTGCAGTGTGGTACATCTCATGTATTGGTCCTCATAGTTGCCAATAGGGTAATATTGTTCCTTTTCCGCATCCACAAAAAAATCACAAGTGGGATCAACCCCATATATTTCAGATTCCTCTGTGGAACGCTTCTCCCAATAGGTTTCCCACCAATGTTTGACATGGGGGAGAGATTTAAGGAGTGTGAAGGTGATCTTTTCTTTGTCGGAAAATTTGGGAACAAAGAAATAGCCTTCTAACATATTTAAGAATTTGTCTAGGGCTTATGCATCTATCTGTCCTTCAAATACAGGAATATCAAAATTAACTTGTACCTTGAAAGGTGAGGTGCCTCCAAAGTGGCCACTTGATGAATATGTGCATGTTTCTATTAGAAGGCGTTGAAGGATGTGGGAAAAATTCTCCATCATTTCGTCCCTTTGTCGCGTGAGAGCTCGCTCAAGCAACAGACTGATAGGATCGTTTGCTCCGTCATTTTTCTTTTCTTCCACCATTGAGGGTTTCTTGGGTGTGCGAGAGCGACTTTCCTCAAGAGAGACAAGCTTGAGACCCAACTTTCTATACTCATACCTCATTGGGGACAAGCACTGAAAAAAAGGACCAAGAACAACCTGCTCTGATACCACTGATATGGATTATTTTCGGCATGAAATGAGATCAGAGATATAATAAAGAAATGCACAAAGATATCGCAGATATTCAATAATATAACATAAATATATCAGACATGCAACCATAAACACAGAAATATAGTAATATACGATTTCTATTAATGAAATAAATGTACAAAGACTGTAAAATACAGAGTGAAAGACTCGATAGAATGGTGGCAGCATATCTCTGAGAAGAGATGTTATGGCTACTCGTATTCACAAGAAGATCATTACAATGAGGCTCTGAAGGCCTTTTTATAACAAACAAGAATTCCAAAAGTCCTAGACATTCGAAAAACTAACCCTAGGAGATGAAGCGCCAAAAGTCATGTGGGCCCCGTTTGGGTAAGTTAGTACATCAACTTCTCGGGGTCGAAACTTTTGCATACAATCTCCGTTTTAGGCGTATGATAGCTCGTTGGAAAGGTATCATTGAGAAGATTAATTTTGGGGGCTCAATCATGCCTTTGGATATAATTGAGAACCTTGATCTCAAAAAACCTTCATTTGGGCCCTCAAAATGGCCCCGAAAGTTAAAAACTGCTAAAAATAGTAAATTGCCAAACTTGCCAGAAAACTGTTTTGAGCCAGTCGAAAAAGGTGGGTGGCCACTGATATCCAATTGGATCAATCCTCCCTCCTTAGGAAGCAATGGTCTCCATTGCGTTGAGTTCCCGGGGGAGAGGGAAAATGTTTGTTGAATCTGCATCTTGATGAGTTGCTTGCCTTTCTGGTTGCAGTGTCCTTCTGTTCCCATTTTGAACAGATTATGAAGAAGCTAAATTTTGCAGTATGAGATACTACATTGCGACACTTTTTAGGTGGAACAGTAGTCAGAACTACCTTTGGTATTCTGTAGAGATGACCCCATAGAGAAACAATGACATTGCAGGGTCGAGACTCATAAACAACATGGCGCTTCCACATATATGGTTGGCCCAAGAGAACATCACAGACATATAGTGGGGAAACATCACATAATACCTCATCCTTGAAGGGTTGGATGCCATATGATAATTGATATTGTTGGCTGACACGAAGATCTCATCCTTGGCGAAGCCACCCAATGTTGTATGGCTGCGGGTGTGGTGTTGTCGACCATCCCAACTGTTTGATGACCTCTGCTGAGATGAGGTTCTTTTGGCTTCCACTATCAACAATAAAATGTAGTGGGGTCCCCTTCACCCACATATGTGAATGAAAAAGGCGCTCCCCCTCTTCAGGATTTGTTGGTTCTTCTGGTTGAATTGTTTCGGTCGCGACAATAACAGAGGGGTCTGTGCCAATGATCTATCCTTTACTAGTATTTTCAAAATCAGATTCTGAATCAGGGTTCGGCTCCTTGTCTTTGATATCGACCACCAATGACTGTTTTGAGCGACATTCATTGGTGTTGTGCTAAGTGATTTTGTGGAAATCGCACCATTTTTCGGTGTCCTTCTTTGTCTTCCCATGACCCTTCTTTTCATGTGGCTTGGATTGGTTTTCGGGAGACTATTTGTTAGGGACGTCTTTTTCATACTTTGGTTGTTTCGGATTTGTAGAACAAAAATTTTGTTTGTTCTGGTGCTTAAATTTTTGCTCTATTTTAACAACATATCGATAGGTAGCACCAAGTGATGAGATGTCCATAAAATCCATTTCAATTTGGATGTATTTGTGTAGAGCCCCACGGTATTTCAGAACCAAATTTCGTTCGGAGTCTTTTATACCCAGCATTGTGCGCAAGGTATGGAAGGTATTGGTGAAATCTGAATCTGCTTGGCCTCTCTCTTGTCGCAACATGGTCCATCTCATGTACTAGTCCTCATAGTTGCCAATAGGGTAGTATTGTTCCTTTACAACATCCACAAAAAAATCCCAAGTGGGATTGGCTGCATCAATTTTAGAATCCTTTGTGGAACTCTTCTCCCAATAAGTTTCCCACCAATGTTTGACATGGGGGAGAGCTTTAAGGAGTGTGAAGGTGATCTTTTCTTTGTCAGAAAATTTGTGACCAGAGAAATAACCTTCTAGCAAATTTAACCATTTGTCTAGGGCTTCTACATCTATCTATCCTTCAAATACAGGAATATAAAAATTAACTTGTACCTTGAAAGTCGATGCCACCAAAGTGGCCACTTGATGAAGATGTGCCTATTGCTATTGGCAGGCGTTGAAGGATGTGGGAAAAATTATCCATCATTTTGACCCTCTGTTGCGTGAGAGCTTGCTCAAGAAATAGACTGATAGGATCATCTGCTCCATCGTTTTTATTTTCTTCCACCATTGAGGGTTTCTTGGGTGTGCGAGAGCATCTGTCCTCAAGAGAGACAAGCTCGAGACCTAACTTTATATACTCAGACCTCATCGGGGACATGCACTGAAAAAAATGACCAAGAATAGCCTTCTCTAATACCACTGATCCGGATTATTTTTGGCATGAAATAAGATCAGAGATATAATAAAGAAATGCACAGAGATATCGAAGATATTCAATAATATAACATAAATATATCAGAGATGCAACCATAAACATAGACATACAGTAATACACGATTTCTATTAATGAAATAAATGTACAGAAACTATAAAATACAGAGTGAAAGACTCGATAGAATGGTGGCAACTTATCTCTGAGAAGAGATGTGATGGCTACTCGCATTTGAAAGAAGAACATTACAATGAGGCTCTGAAGGCCTTTTTACAATAAACAAGAATGAAAAATGTCCTAGACATCGAAAAACCTAACCCTAGGAGATGAAGCGCCAAAAGTCATGTGGGCCCCGTTTGGGTAAAATAGTACATCAACTTCCCGGGGTCGTAACTTTTGCATACAATCTCCATTTTGGGCCCTCAAAATGGCCCCAGAAGTTAAAAATAGTAAATTGCCAAATTTGCAAGAAACCTGTTTTGAGCCAGTCAAAAAAGGTGGGTGGCCATTGATATCCACCTCAATCAATACTCCCTCCTTAGGAAGCAATGATATCCATTTCATTGAGTTCCCGGGGGAGTGGGAAAAGCGTTTGTTGAATCTGCATCTTGGTGAGTTGCTTGCCTTTCTGGAGATGTCGCACTGCTCAGTTTGTGGAAGTCTATCACGAACCTGTTTAGGTTAAGGCTGTTCAACAAGTTGGTATACATGAGAGGATGGTGTGCAGAAGGAATCCTTTTGCTTTGCTGCAACCTTGTCGAGCTGCTTTTGTTGGATAGAAGGTGCTTTGGGCGAAGCTGTAGTGGTTGCAGTGTCCTTATGTTCCCATTTTGAACAGAGTCTGAAGAAGCTGAATTTTGTAGTATGAGATACTACCTTGTGACACTTTTTAGGTGGAACAATAGCCAGAACTAACTCTGGTATTCTGTAGAGATGACCCCCTAGAGAAACAATGACACCGTGGGGTCGAGACTCATAAGATTCATGGCTCTTCCACATATATGGTTGGCCCAAGAGAACATCACAGACATCTAGTGGGGAACCATCACATAATACCTCATCCTTGAAGGGTTAGATGCCATATGACAATCGACATTTCTAGATGACACGAAGATCTTGTCCTTAGCGAAGGCACCAGATGTTGTATTTTTGCGGGTGTGGTGTTGTCGACAATCCCAACTATTTGACGACCTTTGCTAAGATGAGGTTCTTCTGGCTTCCGCTATCAACAATAAAATGCAGTGGGGTCCCTTTGACCCACATATGTGAATGAAAAGGGTGCTCCCCTTCTTCAGGATCTGTTGGTTCTTCTGGTTGAATTGTTACAATCATGAAAATAGCAGTGGGGTCTGTGCCAATGATTTGTCCTTTACCAGTATTTTCAGAATCAGATTCTGAATCAGGGTTTGGCTCCTTGTCTTTGATCTCGACCACCAATGACTATTTTGAGCGACGTTCATCAGTGTTGTGCCAGGGGATTTTGTGGAAGTCACACCATTTTACGGTGTCCTTCTTTGTCTTCCCATGAACCTTCTTTTCATGTGGCTTGGACTGGTTTTTGGGAGACTGTTTGTTAGGGACATCTTTGTCATACTTTGGTTGTTGCAGATTTGCAGAACCAAAATCCCTTTTTTTCTAGTTCTTAAATTTCTACTCGATTTTAACAGCATATTGATAGGCAACAGCGAGTGATGAGATGTCCAGAAAATCCATTTCAGTTTGGATGTATCTCTGTAGAGCCCCATGGTATTTCAGAGCCAAATGTCATTTGGAGTATTTGATACCCAGATTGGTGTGCAAGGTATGGAAGGTATTGGTGAACTCTGGAACTTCTTGGCCCCTCTCTTACCTTAGTGTGGTCCATCTCATCTACCGATCCTCATAGTTTCCAATAGGCTAACATTGTTCCTTTACTGCATCCACAAAAAAATCCCAAGTGGGATCAAACCCATATATTTCAGACTCCTCTATGGAACTCTGCTCCCAATAAGTTTCCCACCAATGTTTGACATGGCGGCGAGCTTTAAGGAGTGCAAAGGTGATCTTTTCTTTTTCGTAAACTTTGTGAACAGAGAAATAACCTTCTAGCAGATTTAACCATTTGTCTAGGGCTTATGCATCTTTCTATCCTTCAAATATAGGAATATCAAAATTAACTTGTACCTTGAAAGGTGAGGTGCCTCCAAAGTGGCCGCTTGATGAAGATGCGCCTGTTTCTATCGGCAGGCATTGAAGGATGTGGGAAAAATTCTCCATCATTTCGTCCGTCTGTCACGTGAGAGCTTGCTCAAGCAACAAACTGATAGGATCATCTGCTCTGTCGTTTTTCTTTTCTTCCACCATTGAGGGTTTCTTGGGTGTGCAAGAGTGAATTTCCTCAAGAGAGAAAAGCTTGAGACCCAACTTGCTATACTTAGACCTCCTCAGGGACATGCACTAAAAAAATGACCAAGAATATCCTGCTCTGATACTAATGATCCAGATTATTTTTGGCATGAAATGAGATCGGAGATATAATAAATAAATGCATAGAGATATCGCAGATATTCAATAATATAACAAAAACATATTAGAGATGCAACCATAAACACAAATAAACAGTAATAAAGGATTTATATTAATGAAATAAATGTACAGAGACTTTAAAATACATAGTGAAAGACTCGATAGACTGGTGGCAGCTTATCTCCGAAAAGAGATGTGATGGCTACTCGCATTCTCCAGAAGATCATTACAATGAGGCTCTGAAGGAATTTTTACAATAAAAAGGAATTCCAAAAGTCCTAGACATCCAAAAACATAGCCCTAGAAGATGAAGCGCAAAAAGTCATGTGAGCCCTGTTTGGGTAAGTTAGTACAACAACATCCTGGGGTCGTAACTTTTGCATACGATCTATGTTTAAGGCGTATGATAGCTCGTTGGAAAGGTATCATTGAGGAGATTCCTTTTAGAGGCTCAATCATGCCTTTGACTATCATTGAGAACCTATATCTTGAAATTTTTTTATTTGGGTCCTCAAAATGGCCCCGAAAGTTAAAAACTGCTAAAAATAGTAAATTGTCAAATTTTCCAGAAAACTATTTTGAGCCAGTCGGAAAAGGTGGGTGGCCATTGATATCCACCTTGATCAATCCTCCCTCCTTAAGAAGCAATGGTATCCATTGCGTTGAGTTCCCGGGGGTGAGGGAAAAGCATTTGCTGAATCTGCATATTAGTGAGTTGCTTGCCTTTCTGGAGATGTCGCATTGCTCAGTTTGTGGAAGTCTGTCACGAACCTATTGAGGCTGAGGTTGTTCAACAAGTCAGGCTACATGAGAAGACAATGTGCAAAAGGAATATTTTTTCTTTGGTGCAACCTTGTCGACCTTCTTCTTTTGGATAGGAGGTGATTGGGGCAAAGCTATAGTGGTTGCAGTGTCCTTTTGTTCCCATTTTGAACAGATTGTGAAGAAGCTGAATTTTGCAGTATGAGATACTACCTTGTGACACCTTTTAGGTGGAACAGTAGTCGGAACTACCTCTGGTATTCTATAGAGATGACCCCCTAGAGAAATAATGACACTGTGAGGTCGAGACTCATAAACAATGTGGTGGTTCCACATATATGGTTGGCTCAAGAGAACATCATAGACATCTAGTGGGCCAACATCACATAATACCTAATCCTTGAAGGGTTTAATGCCATATGACAATCGACATTGCTAGATGACATGAATATCTCGTCCTTGGTGAAGCCACCCAATGTTGTATTGCTGCGGGTGTGGTGTTGTCTACAATCCCAACTGTTTGATGACCTCTACTAATATGAGGTTCTTCTAGCTTCCGCTATCAACAATAAAATGCAGTAGGTTCTCCTTCACCCACATCTATGAATGAAAAAGGTGCTCCCCCTCTTCAGGATCTGTTAGTTCTTCTGGTTCAATTGCTGCGGTCGCAACAATAGCAGTGGGGTCTGCGCCAATGATCTGTCCTTTACCAGTATTTTCAGAATCAAATTCTGAATCAGGGTTTGGCTCCTTGTCTTTGATATTGACCACCAATTACTGTTTTGAGTGACATTCATCGGTGTTGTGCCAGGGGATTTTGTGGAAATCACACCATTTTCCAGTGTCCTTCTTTGTCTTCCCGTGGCCCTTCTTTTCATGTGGATTGGACTTGTTTTCAGGAGACTGTTTGTTAGGGATGTCTTTGTCATACATTGGTTGTTGCGGATTTGCAGAACAAAAATTCCATTTGTTCTATTGCTTAAATTTCTGCTCGATTTTAACAACATATCGATAGGCAACACCGAGTGATGAGATGTCCAGAAAATCCTATTCAGTTTGGATGTATCTGTGTAGAGCCCCATGGTATTTCAGAACCAAATGTCATTCGGAGTCTTTGATACCCAACTTGGTGTGCAAGGTATGGAAGGTATTGGTGAACTCTGGAACTGCTTGGCCTCTATCTTTTCACAGTGTGGTCCATCTCATGTATTGGTCCTCATAGTTGCCAATAGGATAATATTGTTACTTTACCGTATCCACAAAAAAATCCCAAGTGGGATTAGCCCCATATATTTCAGACTCCTCTGTGGAACTCTGCTCCCAATAAGTTTCCCACCAATGTTTGACATGGGGGAGAACTTTAAGGAGTACGAAGGTGATCTTTTCTTTGTCGGAAAATTTGTGAACAGAGAAATAACCTTTTGCCAGATTTAACCATTTGTTTAGGGTTTCTGCATCTATCTGTCCTTCAAATACAGGAATATCAAAATTAACTTGTACCTTGAAAGGTGAGGTGCCTCCAAAGAGGCCACTTGATGAATATGTGTCTGTTTCTATCGACAGGCATTGAAGGATGTGGGAAAAAATCTCCATCATTTCGTCGCTCTATCGCGTGAGAGCTTGCTCAAGCAACAGACTGATAGGATCCTTTGCTCCGTCGTTTTTCTTTTCTTCTGCCATTGAGGGTTTCTTGGGTGTGCGAGAGCGACTGTCATCAACAGAGACAAGCTCGAGACCCAAATTTCTATACTCATACCTTTTTGGGGACATGCACTCAAAAAAATGACCAAGAACAACCTGCTTTGATACCACTGATCCAAATTATTTTCGACACGAAATGAGATCGGAGATATAATAAAAAAATGCACAGAGATATTGCAGATATTCAATAATATAACATAAATATATTATAGATACAACCATAAACACATATATATAGTAATACACGATTTATATTAATGAAATAAATGTATAGAGACTGTAAAATATAGAGTGAAAGACTCGATAGAATGGTGGCAACTTATCTCTGAGAAGAGATGTGATGGCTACTTGCATTCGCAAGAAGATCATTACAATGAGGCTCTGAAGGCCTTTTTACAATAAACAAGAATGCCAAAATTCCTATACATCCAAAAACCTAACCCTAGGAGATGAAGCGCCAAAAGTCATGTGGGCCCCGTTTGGGTAAAATAGTACATCAACTTCCTGGGGTCGTAACTTTTGCATACGATCTCCGTTTTAGGCGTATGATAGCTCGTTGGAAAGGTATCATAAAGGAGATTCATTTTGGGGGATCAATAATTCCCTCAGATATTATTTAGAACCTCGATCTCAAAAAACCTTCGTTCGGGCCCTCAAAACGAATTTGGAAGTTAAAAACTGCTAAAAATAGTAAATTGCCAAATTTGCGAGAAAACTGTTTTGAGCCAGTCGAAAAATGTAATGTCCCCAAGGTTGAGCCCTATTGTAAATATTTTTTATGAAATGAATTGTAAATATGTTTTATAGGCTGGTGAGCCGAGTTTATATAAGCTAGTGGGCTTATGTGATTGTTAGGCTAGAGAGCCTAAGTGTTGAAGGCCAAGAGCCTGATTTTGTACCTGTATTAGGTGGAACAATAATAAAATATAAACACTGCCACGTGCAGACCAACCACGATGAATGAGTGATGGGTTACTAAGCTTCCACAGAGTGGGCAAGGGATTAGGGGCTGGAAGGTGGGAAAAGGGGCTAAGTGTTGAGCTTAGGGGCTTAGGTCCTTGGGAATAATATTTTAATATTATTCCAAAAGACATGTGAATAATAAGTTTTATCCTAAGTTATTTTGGAAGGAAAAACAACTTTCGAATGGAAGGAACGCATGCTAAAAGAATGCATGTAGTTGCATGGGTGACAAGTGTCAACCCAAACACATGCAAATAAAATGGTTGAGATGAGCTGTGTTGGGGGTTCCTCCTCCAATCAACCCTTGATTGCTTGAGTGTGAACCGTCCGACCCCTGCAGAGATACCCTCGTGCATCCTATGAATCGGGAGAAAGGCCTGTATTTGTTCTGAGATAGCTCGTACATTCTGTTGTGAACCATGGAGTCTGAATCTACACCTGCGTGGACAAATCGTCACGCATCCCTGAGAAGTCCGTGTGTTGATTTTGGGGATAGCCTGTGTTGATTTCTGGAAAATCTGATGCACCCCTTGTCTGAGCAGATCAAGCCTGAGTGTGGAGTCTCTGTCCCAAATCCATAATTGTGAGACCATCCTGTCATTGTTGAGCCTATTTGGAAATCCTGTGTATGTTTTCCCCATTGGTTGTGGTGGCCACACAGTGCTGGACTGCATGTGGCTTGTTGGCTAGTTAGTACTACACTCTCTCCAGGTGAGAGAGGTGGTGAAGTTGGAAGAACAAGTTGTTGGGCATGTGAGTGACTCTCTCCTGGTGAGAGAGTGCGTAGAGGAAGGAGAGAACTCCCGGAAGGAACCCTGTAGTTGCCACAAAGCTCAGAGACTTCCAGTCCGGTCTGTTGCTAAAACCCAAGGTAAGGGAGGTTAGCAGCCGAAGGACTATCTAGGTGACAGAGAAGGTGTATACTCCTGGGGTGGAACAGGCATGTGGGGAAGGAGAGTCTGTGGGCAGTGAGTATGAGTGGTTCCTGGGAGAGAATTCCTTCCTTGTGATTGTGTGTTTTCCCTATAACCTCATCCTAGCCTAGGATTCTTTGCCTTGTGGTGGAGCTTAGTCCCAGCTCGGGGGTGACCTACTGCTGAGCTTAATGAGAAGTGTGGTCTAAGTCTGGGAGGTTCGTGGAAGGCCTGCACCTAGTGGGTGGAAATACCACTGTTTCAAAGATAAGTACCAGATGGTGTTTTTGATTACGCTTCTGCATGTCCGTGTATTTATAATTATCATGTATTCTGTTGTGCCTATGAATTAATGTAAAAACCATTGATTATTTATAATAGCAGTAATTCTTAT
>ML792941.1:215052-236531 GCA_009831015.1 Picea engelmannii
ATATATATATAATTAAGCATGAGATTGTTATTCTACGAAGTAGCGCTTGCCCGACTGATGGAAAGGGGCGTTACAGAATAGTATCAGAGTGTTACAGTAAAAAAAGGGTGTTACAGTATGGTATCAGAGCCAAGGTTTCAACACTGATCCTAGATTGACCAATTGAGTGGTCTTTGGACTGAGAGTTTGAGGAGAAATTGTGTCTGGAGGACCAATTTCGAAACTTTGAATGCTCCTGAGTGTCAAGGAGTTACTTGACCGTGTTACCAAGCTTAGGGGGTGGAGCGGTGTTATGAAACCATAGCCGATGTGGTATCGGGCCATAGGGAGAGAGGACTCCACACCAGCAATGTTGGAGCCATATGATCTACTTGGGGGAAAGGAGAACCCTCATGATTGTCACATCTGGAAAACATGCGCAGGGTTTAAAAACCCTTTGGAGTTGCACAGGGATGTGGAAATCGGGATACGCGAAACATCGAATTCATTGGGACCATCCATCAAGGGGAAACATGTGGCTGCCGGATGATGTTTCGACACCTGGGAAACCAAAAGGGAAGAACCTTGTTTTCACAAGTCGTAAAATAGCGAAACCCGAAAATTCCAAAATGATCTACACCATAGATCGTAATATAGGAACTTGACCGTTGGATCAAGTGGAGGGGTAGAAAGTAATTTTGGGATTTTGACAAATGAAAGTTTGAGAGGTGTGGATGCATGAGCACCTGATGCTCGAAACCTTGAAACGCCGAAAGGATCTGTGTCATAGATTTGAGAAAGGTCTAATCGTTGGATTTCACTTGGAATGGATGTGGACACATGGGTGTGTACCACGTGCCAGTGGAAAAAAAAGAAAAGTGAGTGTGGTGGGACCCGATGATGTCCCCATAGATAACGTGGACCCTCCTGAGGGTGCCACTCACCACTGTAGATATGGAGACAATTGTTCTATGTGGGCCCAGAAGGTAAAGTAAATCGGGATTTCAGAATTTGCAAAGGGGGAGCACGAGGGCTCAACACTCCAACTCGTGAAGTCGAGAGTTGCGAGAGGTGCTAGCACTTAGCCCTAGCCTATGGTTATATGTAGCAGGTGCTAGAAAGGAGGGAGACATACCCGTATTGCATCTCAGGTATTGGCATTTGGAGGAAGAAGAGTCAAGGGTCTTCGACTCGCGAACTCGCGAGATCGCGAAGTTGTGAAAGGTGCATTTGGTTACGAGGGGAGGGAGAAAGAGGGAGCTATCACTCAAAAGTGAGTATGAGAGTCTCGTGGATCGAGACCCCAAAACCAGAAGTCCCGAAATTTGCAAAGCCAAAAAGAGCTCAAAAATCTTAATGGAATCAAAACATTTTTCTTGTTCATGTTGGTTTATGAGTGTTGTAAGTTTCTTGAAGGATTAAGGGCCTGATAAACTTCGGTTGATTGCACATTGTGTGTGCAGAGTTCAACGAGTGTCAGGACAACTGTGAATCTACGCTGAGTATAGAAATGGAAAAGGTATAGATTGCCTCCGATACAAAGGATGAAAGGGTAGGAAAGGATGTCAACTTGGGAGTCGAAGGATAAAACTCTAATGGGCACGGAAAATAGATGGATAAGGAAGGACATATGGTGAAACTCATTGAAAGATTGTAGAAAGATGACCAGGCTCACCGAGCTGATAGCCAAAAGCTCATGAGGGTCAGGGATCAGCATGGCGAATTCAACTTAAAAATGTTGAAGAACCTGGAAAGAATAGAAAGGAAGTTGGAGAAGAGGAGTGGCTCAAGCAAGAGAAAGAGTCACAGGACCCCTGAGAGAAGAAGAAGATCGAGGAGTAGTAGAAGACATCATCGTCACTCCCCAAAGCATTCCAACAGGGAAGCGCACGATAGTTCAAGCCCGTCCCCTACTAGAAAACACTGAACATCTGGAAGGGATGAATTGAAAGGAGAGATGAACAAGATCAAGCCTCCAATGTTTGATGGAGAACATAAGAAGGAGGAAGATGTTGAAACATGGTTGCTAGGCATGAGGAAATATTTCCAATTGTAGAATTATTCCCCTCATGCAGAAGGAAGAATTGCAATGTATCAACTAAAGGGAAAAGCATCCATGTGGTGGGATTAGTTTGTGCAGGTGTAGCACATCATAGAGAAAGATATCACTTGGAAGGAGTTCAAGAGGTATTTCGAGAAGAAATACCTGACCAAAAGGTACTATGACAAAAAGATGAAGGAGTTCTTCGAACTCAAGTTGGGCATCATGACCATCGATGAATACAAACGAAGGTTTTTGGAACTACTGAAGTATGTTCCGTTCATCAAAGATGAGGCTGTCAAGATTCAGAGATATCTGAGTGGACTTCCACCTGCCATTGGTGACAAGATTCAGTATGATGATCCTAAGACTATGGAAGAAACAATAAGAAGGGAAAAATGCTTATATGAACAACAAAGAGAAAGGCCTACTTTTTGGAAGGCTTGGGATGATCAGAAGAAGTTCAGGAAAGAGCAGAGGCAGAAGGGAAACAAGCCTCCCTTTTTCAGAAATAGTCCTCAGGGACAACCATCTTTGAGAGAGTTTAGGAAGGTTGAAGTGGGTGAGAAAATTCCCAGACCGCCACCTATGGAGTGTTGGGGCTGTAAAGGGAACCATAGGTACAGGGACTTCCCCCACAAAAAAGATAAAGCGAGAACCGTCCATAATGTTCAACAAGCTGAAACAGTAGAGGATATGGGCAGCAGGATGCCAAGGATCTACGCAGCCCTAGACAACAAGCAAGTAGAATTTCAATCGCACATGATTGAAGTGGAAGGTATGATCAACAATTGACCATTTATTATTTTAATTGATTCCGGGGCTAGCCATAGTTACGTAGATCCTAGGGTGGTGGAAAGTTTGCATTTATAAAGAAGCAAACATGAAAGGTCTTGGTTAGTGCAGTTTGCTATAGGAACCAAGAGGAGGGTCATTGAATTGGTTAAATCTTGTTTGATAGACATGAATGGATTGAGCACAAAGGATGAATTGAATGTTCTACCTTTAGGCTCTTATGACTGCTTAATTGGGATGGACTGGTTGGACCATCACCATACCCTCCTGGACTGTCATAACAAGAGGTTTACATGCCTATATGAGGAGGGAAACCGGAAAATAGTCCAAGGAATTCCCAGAGTTGTGGCTGTTAGAGAAATCTCAGCCATGCAGCTGAAGAAGTGTTACAGGAAAGGCTGACAATTATTTGCAGCCCATGTGGAGGAAGCATCCAGAGATGAAGCATTAGTGTTGTGCCAGGGGCTTTTGTAGAAATCGCACCATTTTCTGGTGTCCTTCTTTGTCTTCCCATGACCCTTCTTTTCATGTGGCTTGGACTGGTTTTCAGGAGACTGTTTTTTAGGGATGTCTTTGTCATACTTTGGTTTTTGCGGATTTGCAGAACCAAAATCCCATTTGTTTTGGTGCTTAAATTTCTGCTCGATTTTAACAGCATATCAATAGGCAGCACCGAGTGATGAAATGTCTAGAAAATCCATTTCAGTTTGGATGTATCTATGTAGAGCCCCACGGTATTTCAAAACCAAATGTCATTCGAAGTCTTTGATACCTAGCTTGGTGTGCAAGGTATGGAAGTTATTGGCAAACTCCAGAACTTCTTGGCCCCTCTCTTGCCGCAGTGTGGTCCATCTCATGTACTGGTCCTCATAGCTTCCAATAGGGTAATATTGTTCCTTTATCGCATCCACACAAAAATCCCAAGTGGGATCAGCCCCATATATTTCAGACTCCTCTATGGAAATTTGCTCCCAATATGTTTCCCACCAATGTTTGACATGGCAGAGAGATTTAAGGAGTGCGAAGGTGATCTTTTCTTTGTCGAAAAATTTGTGAATAGAGAAATAACCTTCTAGCATATTTAACCATTTGTTTAGGGCTTCTACATCTATCTGTCCTTCAAATACAGGAATATCAAAATTAACTTGTACCTTGAAAGGCGAGGTGCCTCCAAAGTGGCCACATGATGAAGATGCGCCTATTTCTATCGGCAGGCGTTGAAGGATGTGGGAAAAATTCTCCATCATTTCGTCCCTCTGTCGCATGAGAGCTTGCTCAAGCAACAGACTAATAGGATCGTCTGCTCCATCATTTTTCTTTTATTCCACCATTGAGGGTTTCTTGAGTGTGCGAGAGTGACTTTCATCAAGAGAGACAAGATCAAGACCCAACTTGCTATACTCAGACCTCGTCAGGGAAATGCACTGAAAAAAATGACCAAGAACAGTCTGCTTTGATACCACTGATCCAGATTCTTTTCGGCACGAAATGAGATCAGAGATATAATAAAGAAATGCACAAAGATATCGCAGATATTCAAAAATATAACAGAAATATATCAAAGATGCAATCATAAATATAGATATACAATAATGCAGGGTTTCTATTAATGAAATAAATGTACACAGACTGTAAAATATAGAGTGAAAGGCTCGATAGAATGGTGACAACTTATCTCTGATAAGAGATGTGATGGCTACTCGCATTCGAAAGAAGATCATTACAATGAGGCTCTGAAGGTCCTTTTACAATAAACAGGAATGCCAAAATTCCTAGACATCCAAAAACCTAACCCTAGGAGATGAAGCGCCAAAAGTCATGTGAGCCCCGTTTGGGTAAGTTAGTACATCAACATCTCGCAGTCGTAACTTTTGCATACAATCTCTGTTTTAGGCGTATGATAGCTCGTTGGAAAGGTATCGTCGAAAATATTAATTTTGGAGGATAAATCATGCCTTTGGAAATCATTGAGAACCTCTATATTGAAAAACCTTCATTTGGGCCCTCAAAATGGCCCCGGAAGTTAAAAGCTGCTAAAAATAGTAAATTGCCAAATTTGCCAGAACATTGTTTTGCGCTAGTCAGAAAAAGGTGGGTGGCCACTGATATCCACCTGGATCAATCCTCCCTCCTTAGGAAGCAATGGTATCCATTGCATTGAGTTCTCGGGGGAGAGGGAAAAGTGTTTGTTGAATCTGCATCTTGGTGAGTTTCTTGCCTTTCTGGAGATGTCACACTGCTCAGTTTTTGGAAGTTTGTCATGAACCTGTTGAGGCTGAGGTTGTTCAACAAGTTGGGATACATGAGAGGAAGGTGTGTAGAAGTAATATTTTCACTTTTATACAACCTTTTCGACCTGCTTTTGTTGGATAGAAGGTGCTTGGAGAGAAGCTGTAGTGGTTGCAGTGTCCTTCTATTCCCATTTTGAATAAATTGTGAAGAAGATGAATTTTGCAGTATGAGATACTACCTTGCGGAATTTTTTAGGTGGAACAGTAGTTGGAACTACTTCTGGTATTCTGTAGAGATGACCCCCTATAGAAACAATGATAGTGTGGGGTCGAGACTCATAAACAACATGACACTTCCACATATACAGTTGGCCCAAGAGAACATCACAAACATCTAGTGGGAAAACATCACATAATACCTCATCCTTGAAGGGTTGGATGCCATATGAAAATCCTCATTGTTGGCTGACACGAGGATATTGTCCTTGGCAAAGCCACCCGATGTTGTATGGCTGCGGGTGTGGTGTTGTCGACAATCCCAACTGTTTGACAACCTCTACTGAGATGAGGTTCTTCTGGCTTCAGCTATAAATAATAAAATGCAGTAGGGTCCCCTTCACCCACATCTGTGAATGAAAAAGGTGCTCCCCCTCTTCAGGATCTGTTGGTTCTTTTGGTTAAATTGCTGCGGTCGTGACAATAGCAGTGGGGTCTGTGCCAATGATCTGTCCTTTACCAGTATTTTTAGAATCAGATTCGAATTCAGGGTTCATCTTGTTGTCTTTGATCTCGACCACCAATGAATGTTTTGAGCGACATTCATCGGCGTTGTGCCAGGGGGTTTTGTGAAAATCACACCATTTTCCGGTGTCCTTCTTTGTCTTCCCATGACCCTTCTTTTCATGTGGCTTGGACTGGTTTTCGGGAGACTATTTGTTAGGGACATCTTTGTCATACTTTGGTTGTTGCAGATTTGCAGAACCAAAATCCTATTTGTTTTGGTGCTCAAATATCTTCTCAATTTTAACAACATATCGATAGGCAACACCGAGTAATGAGATATCTAGAAAATCCATTTCAGTTTGGATGTATCTGTGTAGAGACCCACGGTATTTCAGAACCAAATTTCGTTCGGAGTCTTTGATACCCAGCTTGGTGAGAAAGGTATGGAAGGTATTGGTGAGCTCTGGAACTGCTTGGCCCCTCTCTTGCCACAGTGTGGTCCATCTCATGTACTGGTCCTCATAGTTGCCAATAGGGTAATATTGTTCCTTTACCGCATCCACAAAAAAATATATTTCAGACTCCTCTATGGAACTCTTCTCCCAGTAAGTTTCCCACCAATGTTTGACATGGGGGAGATATTTAAGGAGTGTGAAGG
Organism: Picea engelmannii; assembly: GCA_009831015.1. Classification (NCBI taxonomy): domain Eukaryota; kingdom Viridiplantae; phylum Streptophyta; class Pinopsida; order Pinales; family Pinaceae; genus Picea; species Picea engelmannii. The sequence continues at coordinate 221,480 of ML792941.1, forward strand.
TGATCTTTTCTTTGTCGAAAAAATTGTGAACAGAGAAATAACCTTCTAGCAGATTTAACCATTTGTCTAGAGCTTTTGCATCTATCTGTCCTTCAAATACAGGAATATCAAAATTAACTTGTACCTTGAAACTCGAGGTGCATACAAAGTGGCCACATGTGGGAAAAATTCTCCATCATTTCTTCCCTCTGTCGCATGAGAGCTTGCTCAATGAACAGACTGATAGGATCGTTTGCTTCATTGTTTTTCTTTTCTTCCACCATTGAGGGTTTCTTGGGTGTGTGAGAGAGACATTCTTCAAGAGAGGCAAGCTCGAGACCCAACTTTCTATACTCAAACCTCGTCGAGGACATGCAGTGAAAAAAATGACAAAGAACAGCCTGCTCTAATACCACTGATCCAGATTATTTTCAGCACGAAATGAGATCAGAGATATAATAAAGAAATGCACAGATATATCACAAATATTCAATAATATAATAGAAATATATCACAGATGCAACCGCAAACATAGATATACAGTAATACAGGATTTCTATTAATGAAATAAATGTACAGAGACTGTAAAATACAGAGTGAAAGACTCGATAGAATGGTGGAAGCTTATCTCTGAGAGAGATGTGACGTCTACTCCCAGTCATAGGAAGATCATTACAATGAGGCTATGAAGGTATTTTTACAATAAACAAGAATGCCAAAAGTCCTAGACATCCAAAAACCTAACCCTAGGAGATGAAGCGCCAAAATTCACGTGGGCCCCGTTTGGGTAAGTTAGTACATCAACTTCACGGGGTTGTAACTTTTGCATACGATCTTCATTTTAGGCGTATGATAGCTCCTTGGAAAGGTATCATCGAGGATATTAATTTTTGGGGCTCAATAATGCCTTCATCTATAATTGAGAACCTCGATCTCGAAAAATATTCATTTGGGCCCTCAAAATGTCCCCAAAAGTTAAAAAATGCTAAAAATAGTAAATTGCCAAATTTGCCAAAAAACTGTTTTGAGCCAATCGGAAAAGGTGGGTGGCCACCGATATCCACCTGTATCAATCCTCCCTCATTAGGAAGAAATGGTATCCATTTCATTGAGTTCCCGGGGGAGAGGGAAAAACGTTTTCTGAATCTGCATCTTGGTGAGCTGCTTGCCTTTTTGGAGATGTCGCGCTGCTCATTTTGTGGAATTCTGTCATGAACCTGTTAAGGCTAAGGCTGTACAACAAGTTGGGCTACATGAGAGGATGGTGTGAAGAAGGAATATTTTCGGATTGCTGCAACCTTGTCGACCTTCTTCTATTGGATAGAAGGTGCTTGGGGCAAAGCTGTAGTGGTTGCAGTGTCCTTCTATTCCCATTTTGAACAGATTGTGAAGAAGCTAAATTTTGCAGTATGAGATACTACCTTGTGGTAGTTTTTAGGTGGAACAGTAGTCAAAACTACCTCTGGTATTCTATAGAGATGAACCCCTAGAGAAACAATGACACTGCGGGGTCGAGACTCATAAAGAGTGTGGCACTTCCACATATATGGTTGGCCCAAGAGAACATCACAGACATATAGTGGGGCAACATCACATAATACCTCATCCTTGAAGGGTTGGATGCCATATGACAATTGACATTGTTGGCTGACCCGAAGATCTCATCCTTGGTGAAGCCACCTGATGTTGTATGGTTGTGGGTGTGGTGTTTTTGACTATCCCAACTATTTGACAACCTCTGCTGAGATGAGGTTCTTCTAGCTTCCGCTATCAACAATAAAATGCAGCGGGGTCCTCTTCACCCACATCTATGAATGAAAAAGGTGCTCCCCCTCTTTAGGATCTGTTGGCTCTTCTGGTTGAATTGTTGCGGTTGCGACAATAGCAGTGGGGTCTGCGCCAATGATATGTCCTTTACCAGTATTTTCATAATAAGATTCAGAATCAGGGTTTGGCTCCTTGTCTTTGATCTCGGCCATCAATGACTATTTTGAGTGACATTGATCGGTGTTGTGCCAAGAGATTTTGTGAAAATCGCACCATTTTCCGATGTCCTTCTTTGTCTTCCTGTGACCCTTCTTTTCATGTGTCCTGGACTGGTTTTTGGGAGACTGTTTGTTAGCAATGTCTTTGTCATACTTTGGTTGTTGCAGATTTGTAGAACCAAAATCCCGTTTGTTCTGGTGCTTAAATTTCTGCACGATTTTAACAGCATATCGATAGGCAGCACCGAGTGATGAGATGTCCAAAAAATCCATTTCAGTTTTGATGTATCTGTGTAGAGCCCCACGGTATTTTAGAACCAAATGTTGTTTGGAGTCTTTGATACCCATCTTGGTTTGTAAGGTATGGAAGGTATTGGTAAACTCTGGAACTTCTTGGCCCCTCTCTTGCTGTAGTGTGGTCCATCTCATGTACTGGTCCTCATAGTTTCCAATAGGGTAATATTGTTCCTTTACTGCATCCACAAAAACATCCCAAGTGGGATCGACCCCATATATTTTAGACTCCTCTGTGGAACTCTTCTCCCAATAATTTTCCCACCAATGTTTGACATGAGGAAGAGCTTTAAGGAGTGCGAAGGTGATCTTTTCTTTGTCGGAAAATTTTTGAACAGAGAAATAACCTTCTAGCAGATTTAACCATTTCTTTAGGGCTTCTGCATCTATTTGTCCTTCAAACACAGGAATATCAAAATTAAATTGTACCTTGTAAGGAGAGGTGCCTGCAAAGTGGTCTCTTGATGAAGATGTGCATGTTGCTATCGGCAGGCATTGAAGGATGTGGGAAAAATTCTCCATCATTTTTTCCCTCTGTTGCGTGAGGGTTTGCTCAAGCAACAGACTGATAGGATCGTCTACTCCGTCATTTTTCTTTTCTTCTGCCATTTAGGGTTTCTTGGGTGTATGAGAGTGACTATCCTCAAAAGAGACAAGCTCGAGACCCATCTTGCTATACTCAGACCTCGTCGGGGACATGCACTGAAAAAATGACCAAGAACAGCTTGCTCTGATACCACTGATCCGGATAATTTTCGGCATGAAATGAGATCAGAGATATAATAAAGAAATGCACAGATATATCGAAGATATTCAATAATATAACATAAATATATTAGAGATGCAACCATAAACATAGATATACATTACTACACAATTTCTATTAATGAAATAAATGTACAGAGACTGTAAAATACAGAGTGAAAGACTTGATAGAATGGTGGCAGCTTATCTCTGAGAAGAGATGTGATGGCTACTTGCATTACAATGAGGATCTTGGTGAGTTGCTTGCCTTTCTGGAGATATCGCGCTGCTTAGTTTGTGGAATTCTGCCACGAACCTGTTGAGGCAGAGGCTATTCAACAAGTCGGGCTACATGAGAGGATGGTGTGCAGAAGGAATATTTTCACTTTGCTGCAACCTTGTCGACCTTCTTCTATTGGATAGAAGGTGCTTGGGGTGAAGCTGTAGTGGTTGCAGTGTCCTTATGTTCCCATTTTGAACAAATTGTGAAGAAGCTGAATTTTGCAGTATGAGATACTACCTTGTGGCAATTTTTAGGTGGAATAGTAGTCAGAACTACCTCTGGTATTATATAGAGATGACCCCCTAGAGAAACAATGACACTGCGGGGTCGAGACTCATAAAGAGTGTGGCACTTCCACATATATGGTTGGCCCAAGAGAACATCACAGAAATCTAGTGGGGAAACATCACATAATACCTCATCCTTGAAGGGTTGGATGCCATATGACAATGGACATTGCTGGATGACACGAAGATCTCGTCCTTGGCGAAGCCACCCAATGTTGTATGGTTGCGGGTGTGGTGTTGTCGACAATCCCAACTATTTGACGACCTCTGCTGAGATGTGGTTCTTCTGGCTTCCGCTATCAACAATAAAATGCAGCAGGGTCCCCTTCACCCACATTCATGAATGAAAAAGGTTCTCCCCCTCTTCAGGATCTGTTGGTTCTTCTGGTTGAATTGTTGCGGTCGCGATAATAGCAGTGGGGTATGCACCAATGATCTGTCCTTTACCAGTATTTTCAGAATCAGATTCAGAATCAGGGTTCAGCTCCTTGTCTTTGATCTCAGCCACCAATGACTATTTTGAACGACATTCATCGGTGTTGTGCCAGGGGCTTCTATGTAAATCACACCATTTTCTGGTGTAATTCTTTGTCTTCCCATGACCCTTCTTTTCATGTGGCTTGGACTGGTTTTCAGGAGAATGTTTGTTAGGGATGTCTTTGTGTTACTTTGGTTGTTGCAGATTTGTAGAACCAAAATCCTGTTTTTTCTGGTGCTTAAATTTCTGCTCGATTTTAACATCATATCGATAGGCAGCACCCAGTGATGAGATTTCCAGAAAATCCATTTCAGTTTGGATGTATCTGTGTAGAGCCCCATGATATTTCAGAACTAAATGTCATTCAAGGTCTTTGATACCCAGCTTGGTGCTCAAGGTATGGAAGGTATTGGTGAAGTCCGGAACTGCTTGGCCCCTCTCTTGCTGCAGTGTGGTCCATCTCATGTATTGGTCCTCATAGTTGCCAATAGGGTAATATTGTTCCTTTACCGCATCCACAAAAAAATCCCAAGTGGGATACCCCATATATTTCAGACTCCTTTGTGGAACTATGCTCCCAATAAGTTTCCCACCAATGTTTAACATGGGGGAGAGCTTTAAGGAGTACGAAGGTGATCGTTTCTTTGTCAAAAAATTTGTGAACAAAGAAATAAGCTTCTAGTAGATTTAACCATTTGTCTAGAGCTTCTGCATCTATCTGTCCTTCAAATATAGGAATATCAAAATCAAATTGTACCTTGAAAGCCGAGGTGCCTCCAAAGTCACCACTTGATGAAGATGTGCATGTTGCTATCGGCAGGTGTTGAAGGATGTGGGAAAATCTCTTCATCATTTCGTCCCTCTGTTGCGTGAGAGCTTGCTCAAGCAACAAACTGATAGGATCGTCTTCTCCATCATTTTTCTTTTCTTCCATCATTGAGGGTTTCTTGGGTGTGTGAGAGATACTGTCCTCAAGAGAGACAATCTTGATACCCAACTTACTATACTCAGACCTCATCGGGGACATGCACTGAAAAAAAATGACCAAGAACAACCTTCTCTGATACCACTGATCCAGATTATTTTCGACATGAAATGAGATCAGAGATATAATAAAGAAATGCACAGAGATATAACAGATATTCAATAATATAACAGAAATATATCAGAGATGCAACCATAAACACAAATAAATAGTAATACACGATTTCTATTAATGAAATAAATGTACAGAGACTGTAAAATACAGAGTGAAAGACTCGATAAAATTGTGGCAGCTTATCTCTGAGAAGAGATGTGATAGCTACTCGCATTCGCAATAAGATCATTACAATGAGAGGACAGTGTGCAGAAGGAATCTTTTCACTTTGTTGCAACCTTGTCAACCTGCTTCTGCTGGATAGAAGGTTCTTGGGGCGAAGCTGTAGTGGTTGCAGTGTCCTTCTGTTCCTATTTTGAACAGATTGTGAAGAAGCTGAATTTTTCAGTATGAGATACTACCTTGTGACACTTTTTAGGTGGAACAGTAGTCAAAACTACCTATGGTATTATGTAGAGATGACCCCCTAGAGAAACAATGACACTGCGGGGTCGAGACTCATAAATAGTGTGGTGCTTCCACATATATTGTTGGCCCAACAAACATCATAGACATCTAGTGGGGAAACATCACATAATACCTCATCCTTGAAGGGTTGTATGCCATATGACAATCAACATTGCTGGCTGACACGAAGATCTCGTACTTGGTGAAGCCACCTGATGTTGTATGGCTATGGGTGTGGTGTTGTTGACAATCCCAACTATTTGACGACCTCTGCTGAGATGAGGTTCTTCTGGCTTCCTCTATCAACAATAAAATGCAGCGGGGTCCCCTTCACAAACATCTATGAATGAAAAAGGCGCTCCCCCTCTTTAATATCTGTTGGTTCTTCTGGTTGAATTGCTGCGGTCATGACAATAGCAGTGGGGTCTGCGCCAATGATCTGTCCTTTACCAGTATTTTTAGAATCATATTCTAAATCAGGGTTCATCTCCTTGTATTTGATCTCAGCCACCAATGACTGTTTTGAGCGACATTCATTGGTGTTGTGCCAGGGGATTTTGTGGAAATCACACCATTTTCCGGTGTCCTTCTTCTTTTTCTTCCCATTACCCTTCTTTTCATGTGGCTTGGACTGGTTTTTAGGAGACTATTTGTTAGGGACTTCTTTGTCATACTTTGGTTGTTGTGGATTTGCAGAACAAAAATCCCATTTGTTCTGGTGCTTAAATTTATTCTCGGTTTTAACAACATATCGATAGGAAACACCGAGTAATGATATGTCCAAAAAATCCATTTCAATTTGGATGTATCTGTGTAGAGCCCCACGGTATTTTAGAATCAAATGTCATTCAGAGTCTTTGATACCCAGCTTGGTGCGGAAGGTATGGAAGGTATTGGTGAACTCCGAAACTGCTTGGCCCTCTCTTGCCACAGTGTAGTCCATCTCATCTACTGGTCCTCAGAGTTGCCAATAGGGTAAAATTGTTCCTTTACCACATCCACAAAAAAATCCCAAGTGGGATCGGCCCCATATATTTTAGACTCCTCTGTGGAACTCTGCTCCCAATAAGTTTCCCACCAATTTTTGACATGGGGGAGAGCTTTAAGGAGTGCAAAGGTGATCTTTTCTTTGTTGGAAAATTTGTGAACAGAGAAATAACCTTCTAGCAGATTTAACCATTTGTCTAGGGCTTCTGCATCTATCTGTCCTTCAAATACATGAATATCAAAATTAACTTGTACCTTGAAAGGCGAGGTGCCTCCAAAGTGGACGCTTGATGAAGATGCGTCTGTTTCTATCGGCATGCGTTGAAGGATGTGGGAAAAATTCTCCATCATTTCGTCCCTCTGTCACGTGAGAGCTTTCTCAAACAACAGACTGATAGGATCGTTTGCTTCATCTTTTTCTTTTCTTCCACCATTGAGGGTTTCTTGGGTGTGCGAGAGTGACTACCCTCAAGAGAGACAAGCTCAAGACCCAACTTGCTATTCTCAGACCTCGTCAGGGACATGCACTGAGAAAAACAACCAAGAACAACCTGCTTTGATACCACTGATCCAGATTATTTTCGGAACGAAATGAGATCGAAGATATAATAAATAAATGCACAAAGATATCGAAGATATTCAATAATATAACAGAAATATATCAGAGATGCAACCATAAACACAGATATACAGTAATACACGATTTCTATTAATGAAATAAATGTACAGAGACTATAAAATACAGAGTGAAAGACTCGATAGAATGGTGAAAGCATATCTCTGAGAAGAGATGTGACGACTGCTCACATTCACAAGAAGATCATTACAATGAGGCTCTGAAGGCCTTTTTACAATACATAGGAATGCCAAAATTCCTAGACATCCAAAAACCTAACCCTAGGAGATGAAGCGCCAAAATTCATGTGGGCCCCGTTTGGGTAAGTCAATACATCAACTTCCCGTGGTCGTAACTTTTGCATACGATCTTTGTTTTAGGCGTATGATAGCTCCTTGGAAAGGTATCATCAAGGAGAATAATTTTGGAGGCTCAATCATGCCTTTATATATATTTGATAACCTAGATCTCGAAAAACCTTCATTTGGGCCCTCAAAATGGCCCCGGAAGTTAAAAACTACTAAAAATAGTAAATTGCCAAATCTGCCAGAAAACTGTTTTGAGCTAGTTGGAAAAGGTGGGTGGCCACTGATATCCACCTGCATCAATCCTCCCTCCTTAGGAAGAAATGGTATCCATTTCTTTGAGTTCCCACGGGAGAGGGAAAAGCGTTTGCTGAATCTGCATCTTGGTGAGCTGATTGCTTTTCTGGAGATGTCGCGTTGCTCAGTTTTTGGAACTATGTCATGAACTTGTTGAGGCTGAGGTGGTTCAAAAAGTTGGGCTACATGAGAGGATGGTGTTCAGAAGTAATATTGTCTCTTTGCTGCAACCTTGTTGACCTACTTCTGTTGGATAGAAGGTGCTTGGGGCGAAGCTCTAGTGGTTGTAGTGTCCTTATGTTCCCATTTTGAACAGCTTGTGAAGAAGATGAATCTTGCAGTATGAGATACTACCTTGCATCACTTTTTAGGTGGAACAGTAGTCGGAACTACCTCAGGTATTCTGTAGAGATGACCCCCTAGAGAAACAATGACACTGTGGGGTCGAGACTCATAAACAACGTGGTGCTTCCACATATATGGTTGGCCCAAGAGAACATCACAGACATATAGTGGGGAAACATCACATAATACCTCATTCTTGAAGGGTTGGATGCCATATGACAATCGACATTGTTGGGTGACACGAAGATCTCATCCGTAGGGAAGCCACCTGATGTTGTATGGCTACGGGTGTGGTGTTGTCGACAATCCCAACTGTTTGACGACCTTTGCTAAGATGAGGTTCTTTTGGCTTCCGCTATCAACAATAAAATGCAGTGGGGTCCCCTTCACCCACATATGTGAATGAAAAAGGTGTTCCCTCTCTTCAAGATCTGTTGGTTCTTCTAGTTGAATTGATGCGGTCGTGACAATGGCAGTGGGGTCTACGCCAATGATATGTCCTTCATTGGTGTTGTGCCAGGGGATTTTGTGGAAATCACACCATTTTCTAGTGTCCTTCTTTGTCTTCTCGTGACCCTTCTTTTCATGTGTCTTGGACTAGTTTTCGAGAGACTATTTGTTAGGGACGTGTTTGTCACACTTTGGTTGTTGTAGATTTGCAGAACCAAAATCCTATTTGTTCTGGTGCTTAAATTTCTGCTCGATTTTAACAACATATCGATAGGCAACACTGAGTGATGAGATGTCCAGAAAATCCATTTCAGTTTGGATGTATCTTTGTAGAGCCCCACGGTATTTTAGAACCAAATGTTGTTCGAAGTCTTTGATACACTTCTTGGTGCGCAAGGTATGGAAGGTATTGGTGAACTCCAGAACTGCTTGGCCACTCTCTTGCCGCAATGTGGTCCATCTCATGTACTGGTCCTCATAGTTGCCAATAGGATAATATTATTCATTTACCGCTTCCAAAAAAACATCACAAGTGGGATCAACCCCATATATTTCAAACTCCTCTATGGAACTCTACTCCTAATAAGTTTCCCAATAAGGAGTGCGAAGGTGATCTTTTCTTTGTCGGAAAATTTGTGAATAGAGAAATAACCTTCTAGCATATTTAACCATTTGTTTAGGGCTTCTACATCTATTTGTCCTTCAAATACATGAATATCAAAATTAACTTGTACCTTGAAATGTGAGGTTCCTCCAAAGTGGTCGATTGATGAAGATGCGTCTGTTTCTATTGGCAGGCATTGAAGGATGTGGGAAAAAATTTCCATCATTTCGTCCCTCTGTCGCATGAGAGCTTGCTCAAACAACAGACTGATAGGATCATCTGATCCGTCATTTTTCTTTTCTTTTGCCATTGAGGATTTCTTGGGTGTGCGAGAGAGACAAGCTTGAGACCCAACTTGCTATACTCAGACCTTGTTGGGGACATGCACTGAAAAAAATGACCAAGAACAGTTGTCTCTAATACCACTGATTCGGATTATTTTCGGCACGAAATGAGATCGAAGATATAATAAAGAAATGCACAGAGATATCACATATACTCAATAATATAATATAAATATATCAAAGATGCAACCATAAACACAAATATACAGTAATACATGATTTCTATTAATGAAATAAATGTACAAAGACTGTAAAATACAGAGTGAAAGACTCGATAGAATGGCGGCAACTTATCTCTGAGAAGAGATGTGACGGCTACTCGCATTCACAAGAAGATCATTAAAATGAGGCTCTGAAGGAATTTTTACAATAAACATGAATGCCAAAATTCCTAAACATCCAAAAAACTAACCCTAGGAGATGAAGCACCAAAATTCATGTGGGCCCCGTTTGGGTAAGTTAGTACATCAACTTCCAGGGGTCGTAATTTTTGCATACGATCTCCGTTTTAGGCGTATGATAGCTCGTTGGAAAGGTATCATTGTGGAGATTCATTTTGGGGGCTCAATCATGCCTTGAATTTCATTAAGAATCTATATCTTAAAAAACCTTCATTTGGGTCCTCAAAATGGCCCCGAAATTTAAAAACTGCTAAAATAGTAAATTGCCAAATTCGCCAGAAAACTGTTTTGAGCCAGTCGAAAAAGGTGGGTGGCCATCGATATCCACCTGGATCAATCCTCCCTTCTGAGGAAGCAATGGTCTCCATTGCATTGAGTTCACGGGGGAGAGGGAAAAACATTTGTTGAATCTGCATCTTGGTGAGCTGCTTGCCTTTCTGGAGATGCCGCGCAACTCAGTTTGTGGAAATATGTCACAAACTTGTTGAGGATGAGGTTGTTCAACAAGTCGGGCTACATGAGAGGACAGTGTGCAGAATGCATCTTTTTGCTTTGCTGCAACCCTGTCGACCTGCTTCTATTGGATAGAAGGTTGATGGGGCAAAGCTATAGTGGTTGTAGTGTCCTTCTATTCCCATTTTGAACAAATTGTGAAGAAGATGAATTTTGCTGTATGAGATACTACCTTGTGGCACTTTTTAGGTGGAACAGTAGTCAGAACTACCTATGGTATTCTGTAGAGATGACTCCCTAGAGAAACAATGACACTGCGGGGTTGAGACTCATAAACAACGTGGCGCTTCCACATATATGGTTGGCCCAAGAGAACATCACAGACATTTAGTGGGGCAACATCACATAATACCTCATCCTTGAAGGGTTGGATGCCATATGAAAATCGACATTGTTGGCTGACACAAATATCTCGTACTTGGCGAAGCCACCCGATGTTGTATGGCTGCGGACGTGGTGTTGTCGACAATCCTAATTGTTTGATGACCTCTGCTGAGATGAGGTTCTTCTGGCTTCCACTATCAACAATAAAATGCAGTGGGGTCCCCTTCATCCACATATGTGAATGAAAAAGTTGCTCCCCCTATTCATGATCTGTTGGTTCTTCTACTTGAATTGTTGCGGTCGCGACAATATTAGCAGTGGGGTCTATGCCAATGATCTGTCCTTTACCGTATTTTCAAAATCAGATTTTGAATCAGGGCTTGGCTCCTTGTCTTTGATCTCAGCCAACAATGACTGTTTTGAGCGACATTCATCGGTGTTGTGCCAGGGGCTTTTGTGGAAATCACACCATTTTCCGGTTTCCTTCTTTGTCTTCCTGTGACCCTTCTTTTCATGTGGCTTGGACTGGTTTTTGGGAGACTGTTTGTTAGGGATGTCTTTGTCATACTTTGGTTGTTGCGGATTTGAAGAACCAAAATCCTACTTGTTCTAGTGCTTAAATTTCTTCTCGATTTTAATAGCATATCGATAGGTAGCACCGAGTGATGAGATGTCCAGAAAATCCATTTCAGTTTGGATGTATCTGTGTAGAGCCCCATGGTATTTCAGAACTAAATTTCATTCGGATTCTTTGATACCCATCTTGGTGCGCAAGGTATGGAAGGTATTGGTGAACTTCGGAATTGTTGGCCCCTCTCTTGCCGCAGTGTGGTCCATATCATGTACTGGTCCTCATAGCTGCCAATAGGGTAATATTGTTCCTTTACCGCATCCACAAAAACATCCCAAGTGGGATAATCCCCATATATTTCAGAATCCTCTGTAGAACTCTACTCCCAATACGTTTCCCACCAATGTTTGACAATGGGGAGAGCCTTAAGGAGTGTAAAGGTGATCTTTTCTTTGTCGGAAAATTTGTGAATAGAGAAATAACCTTCTAGCAGATTTAACCATTTGTCTAGGGCTTATGCATCTATCTATCCTTCAAATACAGGAATATCAAAATTAACTTGTACCTTGAAAGGCGAGGTGCCTCCAAAGTGGCCGATTGATGAAGATGCACCTGTTGCTATCGGCAGGCATTGAAGAATGTGGGAAAAATTCTCCATCATTCTGTCCCTTTGTCACGTGAGAGATTGCTCAAGCAACAGACTGATAAGATCGTCTGCTCCATCATTTTTCTTTTCTTCTTCCATTGAGGGCTTCTTGGGTGTGCGAGAGTGACTTTCCTCAAGAGAGACAATCTCAAGACCCAGCTTGCTATACTCAGACCTCATCGGGGACATGCACTGATCTAGATTATTTTCGACACAAAATGAGATCGGAGATATAATAAATAAATGCACAGAGACATCACATATATTCAATAATATAATAGAAATATATCAGACATGCAACCATAAACACAGATATACATTAATACACGATTTCTATTAATGAAATAAATGTACAGAGACTGTAAAATATAGAGTGAAAGACTCGATAGAATGGTGGCAGCTTATCTCTGAGAAGAGATGTGACGGCTACTCGCATTCGCAACAAGATCATTACAATGAGGCTCTGAAGGAATTTTTACAATAAACAGTAATTTCAAAACTCCTAGATATCCAAAAACCTAACCCTAGGAGATGAAGCGCCAAAATTCATGTGGGCCCCGTTTGAGTAAGTTAGTACATCAACTTCTCGGGGTCGTAAAGTTTGCATACGATCTCCATTTTAGGTGTATGATAGCTCATTGGAAAGGTATCATCGAGGAGACTCATTTTGGGGGCCCAATCATGCCTTCATTTATCATTGAGAACTTCCATCTCAAAAAACCTTCATTTGGGCCCTCAAAATGGCCCCGAAAGTTAAAAACTGCTAAAAATAGTAAATTGCCAAATTTGCCAGAAAATTGTTTTGGGCCAGTTGGAAAAGGTGCATGTCCACCGATATCCACCTAGATAAATCCTCCCTCCTGATGCAGGAGCATCTCAAGAGAGACAATGTGGAGACAACAGACAGCTGGAAAAACACCCAACGCAAATTTTGAAATATCTTGAAACATTTAATGAAACCATCGAGTGGAGGCACACTTGTAAAAATGTAAACGGACCTTGAGCGATCCGCTCTCATCCTTAGCAGGTAGAAGGAATTTATGGTAGTTAATGCAAGTAGATAGAATTTAATTCTAGATTAGACAGTTTAGAATGAGAGAGGGAAACGGGATATAGACACCCTCATTGTATTATTGTATATAGAAGAAGAGAAGTAGAGAGCTATGTAGCCGAACTCCATGTATAGAAGTTCTAAATTAATACAAGAAGGCTTTGATTCAGACTCATGGTGTTCATATATTCTCTGTGTATGCATTTTTGAATGTCATGCCCATGGATGGTTTACTCTTTCCGTCATGCAATTGCTTTTATGCTATGTATGAATGATTTCTTATTGAATGTTTGAAATCTGAGAGAGAGAGAGTAAGAGAAATGAGTTTCAATTGTTTCTCTATTTGAGCAAGAGTTCCTGCAAGGAGTGTAGTTGAATTGTCCACAAGGAGTGCGTCGACAAAGTGTTTAGAGGTTCGTCTCTGAAAGCTCAGGAGAGATAGCTTTTGTTCTCATTCCCTCAGAAGTGCAGTTGGGCACCAGAGCCGTGCAAGGTGTGCGCAGGACGAGTAGAGGTTCAGGTTTGGTAACTTGAATGAAGTATTGAGAGACTCCTGCTGTAGGAGTGCGCAGATTCGACGGGTTCCAATTCCTTGGAGTAATCAAGGAATTTGCCGCAAGGAGTGCATGCAAGAGTCTTCTTTAAGACCCAGAGTTGTGAGAAAGATCAGGAAGGATAAGGCCCTCAAAACTGTTGAAGGGTAGCACAGGGAAGTTTGTGCCTGGAAGTATTGATAAGGGGTCATAATTTTTTTCCACAGGTGGACAAGTTTCGTGGAAGAATACTTAGCTCATTTCACAAGAATAGTCAAGGAGACATTGAACGATCGGAATTCTCTGTGGAGAATTCACGAAGTCCCGCAAGTCGTCAGATCTCGTAGAGTATAAGAGGAGTTACAGGGATTAATTTAAAGGTTCTAAGCTTAGGAGGAGTAGAGTCGTAGATCCAAGCCACAGGGGCCATTGGATTTACCAATGAACTTCTATTTTAGGTTTTCGCGAGTGGAAGTCCCGAAATATTGGCAATAGGACTCGCGAAATCATGGAACGCGAAGTCCCGGAGGCCGAAAGGATTGTGTGGGCCATAGAATCGGCAAGTGGACAGGTGGCACATTATCAGGCTACATGAGAGGATGGTGTGTAGAAGGAATCTTTTCTCTTTGTTGCAACCTTGTCGACTTGCTTCTTTTGGATAGAAGGTGCTTGGGGTGAAGCTGTAGTGGTTGCAGTGTTTTTCTGTTCCCATATTGAACAGATTCTGAAGAAGATGAATTTTTCATTATGAGATACTACCTTGTGGCACTTTTTATATGGAATAGTAGTCGAAACTACCTCTGGTATTCTATAGAGATGACCCCCTAGAGAAACAATGACACTACGAGGTCGAGACTCATAAACAATGTGGCGCTTCCACATATATGGTTGGCCCAAGAGAACATCACAAACATCTAGTGGGGAAACATCACATAATACCTCATCCTTGAAGGGTTGGATGCCATATGACAATCAACATTGCTAGCTAACATGAAGATCTTGTCCTTGGCGAAGCCACCCGATGTTGTATGGCTTCGAGTGTGGTGTTGTCGACAATCCCAACTGTTTGATGACCTCTGCTGAGATGAGGTTCTTCTAGCTTCCGCTATCAACAATAAAATGCAGTGGGGTTCCCTTCACCCACATCTGTGAATGAAAAAGGTGCTCCCCCTCTTCAGGATCTGTTTTTTCTTCTAGTTGAATTGTTGAATCTGCATCTTGGTGAGCTACTTGCCTTTTTGGAGATGTCACATTGCTCAGTTTGTGGAAGTCTGTCACGAACCTATTGAGGCTGAGGCTACAAGATACCAGATATATAAAATATGTAGAACAGAAACGAAATGCTAGAAATAACAGATTAACAGTAAAATATCCAGCATAATCTTCACAATACTCAGAAATGATATACGAAATAGCAACAGAAATAGCACTTGAACAGAAATAGCACTTGATTCAGATAGCAATGTTCA
>ML792941.1:241352-257196 GCA_009831015.1 Picea engelmannii
TCTGAATACATTGATCTACCTATGTGCGGGTTAGGACCTTAACAGAGGCTGTTCAACAAGTTGGGCTACATGAGAGGATGGTGTGCATAAGGAATTGTTTCTCTTTTCTGCAACCTTGTCAACCTACTTCTATTGGATAGAAGGTGCTTGGGGCGAAGCTGTAGTGGTTACAGTGTCCTTCTGTTCCCATTTTGAATAGATTGTGAAGAAGATGAATTTTGCAATATGAGATACTACCTTGCGACACTTTTTAGGTGGAACAGTAGTCGGAACTACCTCTAGTATTCTGTAGAGATGACCCTCTAGAGAAACAATGACACTGCGGGGTCGAGACTCATAAACAACGTGGCGCTTCCACATATATGGTTGGCCCAAGAGAATATCATAGACATCTAGTGGGGAAACATCACATAATACCTCATCCTTGAAAGGGTTGGATGCCATATGACAATCAACATTGCTGACTGACAACAAGATCTTGTCCTTTGCGAAGCCACCCGATATTGTATGGTTGTGGGTGTGGTATTGTCGAGAATCCCAACTGTTTGACGACCTCTGCTAAGATGATGTTCTTCTAGCTTCCGCTATCAAAAATAAAATGTAGCGGGGTCCCCTTCAACCACATATGTGAATGAAAAAGGTGCTCCCCCTCTTCAGGATCTGTTGGTTCTTCTGGTTGAATTATTGCGGTAACGACAATAGCAGTGGGGTCTGCGCCAATGATCTGTCCTTTACTTGTATTGTCAGAATCAAATTCTGAATTAGGGCTTAGCTCTTTGTCTTTGATCTCAACCACCAATGACTGTTTTGAGAGACATTCATCAGTGTTGTGCCAGGGGATTTTGGGGAAATTGCACCATTTTTTGGTGTCCTTCTTTCTCTTCCCATGACCCTTCTTTTCATGTGGCTTGGACTAGTTTTCGGGAGACTATTTGTTAGGGACGTCTTTGTCATACTTTAGTTGTTGTGGATTTGCAGAACCAAAATCCCATTTGTTCTGGTGCTTAAATTTCTGCTCGATTTTAACAACATATCGATAGGCAGCACCAAGTGATGAGATGTCCAGAAAATCCATTTCAGTTTGGATGTATCTATGTAGAGCCCCATGGTATTTTAGAACCAAATTTCATTTAGAGTCTTTGATACCCAACTTGGTGCACAAGGTATGGAAGGTATTGGTGAACTCTGGAACTTAATGGCCCCTCTCTTGCCGCAGTGTGGTCCATCTCATGTGCTGGTCCTCATAGTTGCCAATAGGGTAATATTGTTCCTTTATCGCATCCACAAAAATATCCCAAGTGGGATCGGCCCCATATATTTCAGACTCCTTTGTGGAACTCTGCTCCCAATAAGTTTCCCACCAATGTTTGACATGGCGGAGATATTTAAGGAGTGCGAAGGTGATCTTTTCTTTGTCAGAAAATTTGTGAACAAAGAAATAACCTTCTAGCAGATTTAACCATTTGTCTAGGGCTTATGGATCTATCTATCCTTCAAATACAGGAATATCAAAATTAACTTATACCTTGAAAGGCGAGGTTCCTCCAAAGTGGTCGCTTGATGAAGATTCACCTATTGCTATCGGCAGGCAATGAAAGATGTGGGAAAAATTCTCCATCATTTCGTCCCTCTGTCACGTGAGAGCTTGCTCAAGCAATAGACTGATAGGACTGTCTGCTCCGTCATTTTTCTTTTCTTCCACCATTGAGGGTTTCTTGGGTGTGCGAGAGTGACTGTCCTCAAGAGAGACAATCTTGATACCCAACTTGCTATACCCAGACCTCGTTGGGGACATGCACTGAAAAAAATGACCAATAGCAGCCTGCTCTATTACCACTGATCCGGATTATTTTCGACACGAAATAAGATCAGAGATATAATAAATAAATGCACAGAGATATCGGAGATATTCAATAATATAACAGAAATATATCAGAGATGCAACCATAAACACAAATATACAATAATACATGATTTCTATTAATGAAATAAATGTACATATCCTGTAAAATACAGAGTGAAAGACTCGATAGAATGGTGACAACTTATCTCTGATAAGAGATGTGACGGCTACTTGCATTCGCAAGAAGATCATTATAATGAGGCTTTGAAGGCCCTTTTACAATAAACATGAATGCCAAAATTCCTAGACATCCAAAAACCTAACCCTAGGAGATGAAGCGCCAAAAGTCATGTGAGCCCCATTTGGGTAAGTTAGTACATCAACATCCCAGGGTCGTAACTTTTGCATACAATCTTCGTTTTAGGAATATGATAGTTCGATGGAAAAGTATCATCGAGGAGATTCATTTTGGAGGCTCAATCATGCCTTCAGATATCATTGAGAACCTCGATCTTGAAAAACCTTCATTTGGGCCCTCAAAATGGCCCCAGAAGTTAAAAACTGCTAAAAATAGTAAATTGCCAAATTTGCCAAAAAACTATTTTGAGCCAGAAGAAAAATGTGGGTGGCCACCGATATCCACCTAGATCAATACTCCCTCCTTAGGAAGAAATGGTCTCCATTGTGTTGAGTTCCCAGGGGAGAGGGAAAAATGTTTGCTGAATCTGCATCTTGGTGAGTTGCTTGCCTTTCTGGAGATGTCGTGCTGCTCAATTTGTGGAAGTCTGTCATGAATCTGTTGGGGTTGAGGCTATTCAAAATGTTAGGATACATGAGAGGAAGGTGTGTAGAAGGAATATTTTCACTTTTCTACAACCTTGTCGACCTGATTCTGTTGAATAGAAGGTGCTTGGGGCGAAGCTATAGTGGTTGCAGTGTCCTTCTGTTCCCATTTTAAATAGATTGTGAAGAAGCTAAATTTTGCAGTATGAGATACTACCTTGCAACACTTTTTAGGTAGAACAGTAGTCAGAACTAACTCTGGTATTCTGGAGAGATGACCCCTAGAGAAACAATGACATTGTGGGGTCGAGACTCATAAACAACGTGGCGCCTCCACATATATGGTTGGCCCAAGAGAACATCAGAGACATCTAGTGGGACAACATCACATATTACCACATCCTTGAAGGGTTGGATTCCATATGAAAATCGACATTGTTGGATGACATGAGGATTGCGTCCTTGACGAAGCCACCCGATGTGTTATGGCTACAGGTGTGGTGTTGTTGAAAATCCCAACTATTTGATGACCTCTGCTGAGATGAGGTTCTTTTGGCTTCTGCTATCAACAATAAAATGTAGTGGGGTCTCCTTCACCCACATTTGTGAATGAAAAAGGTGCTCCCCCTCTTCAGGACTTGTTGGTTCTTTTGGTTGAATTGCTATGGTCGCGACAATAGCAGTGCGGTCTGCAGCAATGATCTGTCCTTTACCAGTATTTTTAGAATCAGATTCTAAATCAGGGTTCGACTCCTTGTATTTGATCTCAGCCACCAATGACTATTTTGAGCGACATTCATCGATGTTGTGCCAGGAGATTTTATGGAAATCGCACCATTTTCTTGTGTCCTTTGTCTTCCCATGACCCTTCTTTTCATGTGGCATGGACTGGTTTTCAGGATACTGTTTGTTAGGGACGTATTTGTCATACTTTGGTTGTTGTGGATTTACAGAACCAAAATCCCATTTTTTCTGGTGCTTAAATATCTGGTTAATTTTAACAGCATATCGATAGGCATCACAGAGTGATGAGATGTCCAGAAATTCCATTTCAGTTTGGATGTATCTGTGTAGAGCCCCATGGTATTTCAGAACCAAATGTCATTTGGAGTCTTTGATACCCAACTTGGTGCGCAAGGTATGGATGGTATTGGTGAAATCTGGAACTGCTTGGCCCCTCTCTTGCCATAGTGTGGTCCATCTCATATATTGGTCCTCATAGTTGCCAATAGGCTAATATTGTTCCTTTACCACATCCACCAAAAAATACCAAGTGGGATCAGCCCCATATATTTCAGACTCCTCTATGGAACTCTGCTCCCAATAAGTTTCCCACCAATGTTTGACATGAGGGAGAGCTTTAAGGAATGCGAAGGTGATCTTTTATTTGTCGAAAAATTTGTGAACAAAGAAATAACCTTCTAGCAAATTTAACCATTTGTCTAGGGCTTCTGCATCTATTTGTCCTTCAAATACATGAATATCAAAATTAACTTGTACCTTGAAAGGTGAGGTGCCTCCAAAGTGGCCACTTGATGAATATGAGCTTGTTGCTATCGATAGGCATTGAAGGATGTGAGAAAATCTCTCCATCATTTCATCCCTCTATCACGTGAGAGCTTGCTCAAGCAATAGACTGATAGGATCGTTTGCTCCATCGTTTTTCTTTTCTTCTGGCATTGAGGGTTTCTTGGGTGTGTGAGAGAGATTGTATTCAAGAGAGACAAGCTTGAGACCCAACTTGCTATACTCAGACCTCGTCGGGGACATGCACTGAAAAAAACGTCCAAGAACAACCTGCTCTGATACCACTGATCCAGATTATTTTCGGCACGAAATGAGAATGGAGATATAATAGAGAAATGCACAGAGATATTGCAGATGTTCAATAATATAACATAAATATATTAGAGATGCAACCATAAACAAATATATATAGTAATACACGATTTCCATTAATGAAATAAATCTACAGAGACTGTAAAATACAGAGTGAAAGACTCGATATAATGGTTGCTACTTATCTCTGAGAAGAGATGTAAAGGCTACTCACATTCACCAAAAGATCATTACAATGAGGCTCTAAAGGACTTTTTACAATAAAAATGAATGCCAAAATTCCTAGGCATACAAAAATGTAACCTTAGGAGATGAAGCACCAAAAGTCATGTAGGCCCCGTTTGGGTAAGTTAGTACATCAACTTCCCGGGGTCGTAACTTTTGCATATGATCTTCGTTTTAGGCGTATGATAGCTCGTTGGAAATTTATCATCAATGAGATTCATTTTGGGTGCTTAATCATTCCTTAGGCTATCATTGAGAACCTCAATCTGGAAAAACCTTCATTTGGGCCCTCAAAATGGCCCCGGAAGTTTAAAAACAATAAAAATAGTAAATTGCCAAATTTGCCAGAAAACTATTTTAATCTAGTTGAAAAGGTGGGTGGCCACCTATATCCACCTATATCAATCCTCCATCATTAGGAAGAAGTGTTCTCCATTTCGTTGAGTTCCCGTGGGAGAGAGAAAAGTGTTTGCTGAATTTGCATCTTGGTGAGTTGCTTGCCTTTCTGGAGATGTTGCGCAGCTCAGTTTGTGGAAATCTGTCATGAACCTGTTGAGGATGAGGTTGTTCAACAAGTCAGAATACATGAGAGGATGGTGTGCAGAAGGAATATTTTCTCTTTACTGCAACCTTGTCGACCTGCTTTTGTTGGATAAAAGGTGTTTGGGGCGAAGCTGTAGTGGTTGCAGTGTCCTTATGTTCCCATTTTGAATAGATTGTGAAGAAGATGAATTTTGTAGTATGAGATACTACCTTGCAGCACTTTTTAGGTGGAACAATAGTCGGAACTACCTCTGGTATTTTGTAGAGATGACCCCCTAGAGAAACAATGACACTGTGGGGTCGAGACTCATAAACAGCGTGGCGCTTCCACATATATGGTTGGCCCAAGAGAATATGAAAGACATCTAGTGGGGAAACATCACATAATACCTCATCCTTGAAGGGTTGGATGCCATATGGAAATCAACATTGCTGGCTGACACGAAGATATCATCCTTGGCGAAGCCACCCGATGTTGTATGGCTGTGGGTGTGGTGTTGTCGAGAATCCCAACTGTTTGATGACCTCTGCTGAGATGAGGTTCTTCTGGCTTCTGCTATCAACAATAAAATGCAGTGGGGTCCCCTTCACCCACATCTGTGAATGAAAAAGGCTCTCCCCCTCTTCAAGATATATTGGCTCTTCAATTGAATTGTTGCGGTCGCAACAAAAAAGTGGGGTCTGCACCAATGATTTGTCCTTTACCAGTATTTTCAGAATCAGATTTTGAATTAGGGTTCAGCTGCTTGTCTTTGATCTCAGCCACCAATGACTGTTTTGAGCGACATTCATCGGTGTTGTGCCATGAGATTTTTTGGAAATCACACCATTTTCCAATGTCCTTCTTTGTCTTCCCGTGACCCTTCTTTTCATGTGGCCTGGAATGGTTTTTGGGAGACTATTTTTTAGAGACGTCTTTTTCATACTTTGGTTGTTGTGGATTTGCAGAACTAAAATCCCATTTGTTCTAGTACCTAAATTTCTGCTCGATTTTAACTACATATCAATAGGCAGCACCGAGTGATGAGATGTCCAGAAAATCCATTTCAGTTTGGATGTATCTATGTAGAGCCCCACGGTATTTCAGAACCAAATGTCATTCAGAGTCTTTAATACCCAGCTTGGTGCACAAGGTATGGAAGGTATTGGTGAACTCCGGAACTTCTTGGCCCCTTTCTTGCTGCAGTGTGGTCCATGTCATGTACTGGTCCTCATAGTTTCCAATAGGGTAATATTGTTCCTTTATCACATCCACAAAAATATCCCAAGTGGGATCGGCCCCATATATTTATGGCTCCTCTGTGGAACTTTGCTCCCAATAAGTTTCCCACCAATGTTTGACATGGCAGAGATCTTTAAGGAGTGCGAAGGTGATCTTTTCTTTGTCGGAAAATTTGTGAACAGAGAAATAACCTTCTAGCAGATTTAACCATTTGTCCAGGAATATCAAAATTAACTTGTACCTTGAAAGGCGAGATTCCTCCAAAGTGGTCACTTGATGAAGATGCACTTGTTTCTATCGACATGAGTTGAAGGATGTGGGAAAAATTCTCCATCATTTCATCCCTCTGTCACGTGAGAGCTTGCTCAAGCAATAGACTGATAGGACTGTCTACTCCGTCGTTTTTCTTTTCTTCCACCATTGAGGGTTTATTGGGTGTATGAGAGTGACTATCCTCAAAAGAGACAAGCTCGAGACCCAACTTGCTATACTTAGAACTCATCGGGGACATGCACTGAAAAAACGACCAAGAACAACCTCCACTGATACCACTGATCCAAATTATTTTCGGCACGAAATGAGATCAGAGATATAATAAATAAATGCACAGAGATATCGTAGATATTCAATAATATAACATAAATATATCATAGATGCAACCATAAACATGGATATACATTAATACATGATTTCTATTAATGAAATAAATGTACAGAGACTGTAAAATACAGAGTGAAAGACTCGATAGAATGGTGGCATCTTATCTCTGAGAAGAGATGTGACGGCTACTCGCTTTCGCAAGAAGATCATTACAATGAGGATTTGAAGGCCTCTTTACAATAAACAAGAATGCAAAAAGTCCTAGACATCCAAAAACCTAACCCTAGGAGATGAAGCGCCAAAAGTCATGTGGGCCCCGTTTGGGTAAGTTAGTACATCAACTTCTCGGGGTCGTAACTTTTGCATATGATCTATGTTTTAGGCCTATGATAGCTCATTGAAAATGTATCATCAAGGAGATTCATTTTGAGGGCTCAATAATTCCTTTGGCTATCATTGAGAACCTTGATATTGAAAAACCTTCATTTGGGCCCTCAGAATGGCCCCAAAAGTTAAAAACTGCTAAAAATAGTAAATTGCCAAATTTGCCAGAGAACTGTTTTGAGTCAGTCAAAAAAGGTGGGTGGCCATCAATATCCACTTGGATCAATCCTCCCTCCTTAGGAAACAATGATCTCCATTGCGTTGAGTTCCCGGGTAAGAGGGAAAAGCGTTTGTTGAATCTACATCTTGGTGAGCGACTTGCCTTTCTTAAGATTCCATGTTGCTCAGTTTGTGGAAGTCTGTCACGAACCTGTTGAGGCTGAGGCTATTCAACAAGTCGGGCTACATGAGAGGATGGTGTGCAAAAGGAATATTTTTTCTTTGCTGCAACCTTGTCGACCTGCTTCTGTTGGATAAAAGGTTCTTGGTGCGAAGCTGTAGTGGTTCCAGTGTTCTTCTGTTCCCATTTTGAACAGATTGTGAAGAAGCTGAATTTTATAGTATGAGATACTACCTTGCAGCACTTTTTATATGGAACAATAGTTGGAACTACCTCTGGTATTCTGTAGAGATGACCCCCTAGAGAAAAAAATGACACTGCGGGGTCGAGACTCATAAATAGCTTGGCGCTTCCACATATATGGTTGGCCCAAGAGAACATCATAGACATCTAGTGGGGAAACATCACATAATACCTCATCCTTGAAGGGTTGGATGCCANTCAACATTGTTTGCTGACACGAAGATATCATCCTTGGCAAAGCCACCCGATGTTGTATGGTTGCGGATGTGGTGTTGTTGACAATCCCAACCGTTTGACGACCTCTGCTGAGATGAGGTTCTTATAGCTTCTGCTATCAACAAAAAAATGCAGCGGGGTCCCCTTCACCCACATCTATGAATGAAAAAGGTGCTCCCCCTCTTCAGGATCTGTTGGTTCTTCTGGTTGAATTTCTCTGGTCGCGACAATAGCAGTGGGGTCTGCACCAATGATCTGTCCTTTACCAGTATTTTCAGAATCAGATTCTAAATCAGGGTTTGGCTCCTTGTCTTTGATCTCGACCACCAATGGATGTTTTGAGTGACATTCATCACTATTGTTCCAGGGGCTTTTGTGACAATCGCACCATTTTCCGGTGTCCTTCTTTATCTTCCCATGACCCTTCTTTTCATGTGGCTTGGACTGGTTTTTGGGAGACTGTTTTTTAGGGACATCTTTGTCATACTTTGGTTGTTGCATATTTGTAAAACCAAAATCCCATTTGTTCTGGTGGTTAAATTTCTGCTCGATTTTAACATCATATCGATAGGCAGAACCAAGTGATGAGATGTCTAGAAAATCCATTTCAGTTTGGATGTATCTGTGTAGAACCCCATGGTATTTAAGAACCAAATGTTATTCAGAGTCTTTGATACCCATCTTGGTGCACAAGGTATGGAAGGTATTGGTGAACTATGGAACTTCTTGGCCCCTCTCTTGCCACAGTGTGGTCCATCTCATGTACTAGTCCTCATAGTTGCCAATAGGGTAATATTGTTCCTTTACTGCATCCACAAAAAAATCCCAAGTGGGATCGACCCCATATATTTCAGACTCCTCTGTCCAACTTTGCTCCCAACAAATTTCCCACCAATGTTTGACATGGGGGAGAGCTTTAAGGAGTGCGAAGGTGATCTTTTCTTTGTCGAAAAATTTGTGAACAAAGAAATATCCTTCTAGCAGATTTAACCATTTGTCTAGGGCTTCTGGATCTATCTGTCCTTTAAATATAGGAATATCAAAATTAACTTGTACCTTTAAAGGAAAGGTGCCTCCAAAGTGGCCACTTGATGAAGATGCGCTTTTTGCTATCGGTAGGCATTGAAGAAAGTGGGAAAAATTCTCCATCATTCCATCCCTCTGTTGCATGAGAGCTTGTTCAAACAACAGACTGATAGGATCGTTTGCTGCGTCGTTTTTATTTTCTTCTGCCATTGAGAGTTTCTTGGGTGTGTGAGAGAGATTGTCCTCAAGAGAGACAATCTTGAGACCCAACTTTCTATACTCATACCTCGTCGGGGACATGCACTGAAAAAAACGACCAAGAACAACCTACTCTGATACCACTGATCTGGATTATTTTCGACACGAAATGAGATCGAAGATATACTAAAGAAATGCACAGAGATATCACAGATATTCAATAATATAACATAAATATATCAGAGATGCAACCATAAACACATATATACAGTAATACATGATTTCTATTAATGAAATAAATGTACAAAGACTATAAAATACATAGTGAAAGACTCAATAGAATGGTGGCAGCTTATCTCTAAGAAGAGATGTGACGGCTACTCGCATTCGCAAGAAGATCATTACAATGAGGCCTTGAAGACATTTTTACAATAAACATGAATGCCAAAAGTCCTATACATCCAAAAACCTAACCCTAGGAGATGAAGTGCCAAAAGTCATGTGGGCCCCGTTTGGGTAAGTTAGTACATCAACTTCTAGGGGTCGTAACTTTTTCATACGATCTTCATTTTAGGCATATGATAGCTCATTGGAAATGTATCATCGAGGATATTCATTGAAAACGTTGATCTCGAAAAATCTTCATTTGGGCCCTCAAAATGGCCCTGAAAGTTAAAAACTACTAAAAATAGTAAATTGCCAAATTTGCCAGAAAACTATTTTGAGCCAGTCGGTAAAAATGGGTGGCCACCGATATCCACCTGGATCAATCCTCCCTCCTTAGGAAGCAATGGTCTCCATTGAGTTGAGTTCCCGAGGGAGAGGGAAAAGCATTTGCTGAATTTGCATCTTGGTGAGTTGCTTGCTTTTTTGGAGATGTCGCGCTACTCAGTTTGTGGAAGCCTATCATGAACCCGTTGAGGCTGAGACTGCTCAACAAGTCAGGCTACATGAGAGGACAGTGTGCAGAAGGAATATTTTCACTTTACTGCAACCTTGTCGACCTGCTTCTGTTGGATAGAAGGTTCTTGGGGCGAAGCTGTAGTGGTTGCAGTGTCCTTCTGTTCCCATTTTGAACAGATTGTGAAGAAGCTTAATTTTGCAGTATGAGATACTACCTTGCGGCACTTTTTAGGTGGAACAGTAGTTAGAACTACCTCTGGTATTCTGTAGATATGACACCCTAGAGAAAAAATGACATTGCGGGGTCGAGACTCATAAACAACGTAGTGCTTGCACATATATGGTTGGCCCAAGAGAACATCAGAGACATCTAGTGGGGCAACATCACATAATACCTCATCCTTGAAAGGTTGGATGCCATATGACAATCGACATTGTTGGCTGACACGAAGATCTCATCCTTGGTGAAGCCACCTGATGTTGTATGGCTACGGGTGTGGTGTTGTCAACAATCCCAACTGTTTGATGACCTCTACTGAGATGAGGTTCTTCTGGCTTTTCCTATCAACAATAAAATGCAGTGGGGTCCCCTTCAGCCACATCTGTGAATGAAAATGGCGCTCCTCCTCTTCAGGATTTGTTGGTTCTTCTGGTTGAATTGTTGCGGTAGCGACAATAGCATTGGGGTCTATGCCAATGATTTGTCCTTTTCTAGTATTTTCAAAATTAGATTCTGAATTAGGGTTCGGCTCCTTGTCTTTGATCTCGGCCACCAATGATTGTTTTGAGCGACATTCATCGGTGTTGTGCCAGGGGATTTTGTGGAAATCGCACCATTTTCCGGTGTCCTTCTTTGTCTTCCCCTGACCCTTCTTTTCATGTGGCTTGGACTGGTTTTCGGGAGACTGTTTTTTAGGGACATCTTTGTCATAATTTGGTTGTTGCGGATTTTTCGAACCAGAATCCCGTTTATTCTAGTGCTTAAATTTTTGCTCGATTTTAATAGCATATCGATAGGCAGCACCGAGTGATGAGATGTCCAGAAAATCCATTTTAGTTTGGATGTATCTGTGTATAGCCCCATGGTATTTCAGAACCAAATGTCATTTGGAGTCTTTGATACCCATCTTGGTGTGAAAGGTATGGAAGGTATTGGTGAACTCTGGAACTTCTTGGCCCCTCTCTTGCCGTAGTGTGGTCCATCTCATGTACTGGTCCTCATAGTTGTCAATAGGGTAATATTGTTCCTTTACCGCATACACAAAAAAATCCCAATTGGGATCGGCCCCATATATTTCAGACTCCTCTGTGGAACTCTGCTCCCAATAAGTTTCCCACCAATGTTTGACATGGGGAAGAGCTTTAAGGAGTGTGAAGGTGATCTTTTCTTTGTCGAAAAATTTGTGAACAGAGAAATAACCTTCTAGCAGATTTAACCATGTGTCTAGGGCTTCTGCATCTATCTGTCCTTCAAATACAAGAATATCAAAATTAACTTGTACCTTGAAAGGCGAGGGGCCTCCAAAGTGGACTCTTGATGAAGATGCGCCTGTTTCTATCGGCAGGCATTGAAGTATGTGGGAAGAATTCTCCATCATTTCGTCCCTCTGTCGCGTGAGAGCTTGCTCAAGCAACAGACTGATAAGATCGTCTGTTCCATTGTTTTTCTTTTCTTCCTCCATTGAGGGTTTCTTGGGTGTGCGAGAGAGACTATCCTCAAGAGAGACAAGCTCGAGAACTAAATTTCTATACTCAGACGTCGTTGGGGACATGCACTGTAAAAAATGACCAAGAACAGCCTGCTCTGATACCACTAATCCGGATTATTTTCAGCACGAAATGAGATTGGAGATATAATAAAGAAATGCACAGAGATATCGTAGATATTTAATAATATAAAAGAAATATATCAGAGATGCAACCATAAACACAGATATACAGTAATATAGGATTTTTATTAATGAAATAAATGTACAGAGACTGTAAAATACAGAGTGAAAGACTCGATAGAATGGTGGCAGCTTATCTCTGAGAAGAGATGTGATGGCTACTTGCATTTGCAAGAATATCATTACAATGAGGCTCTGAAGGCCTTTTTACAATAAACAGGAATTCCAAAAGTCCTAGACATCCAAAAACCTAACCTTAGGAGATGAAGCACCAAAAGTCATGTGGGCCCCGTTTGGGTAAGTTAGTACATCAACTTCCCAGGGTCGTAACTTTTGCATACGATCTCCATTTTAGGCTTATGATAGCTTGTTGGAAAGGTATCATCAAAGAGAATAATTGTGGGGGATAAATCATGCCTTTGGATATTAATGAGAACCTTGATCTCGAAAAACCTTCATTTGGGCCCTCAAAATGGCCCCGGAAGTTAAAAACTGCTAAAAATAGTAAATTGCCAAATTTGCAAAAAAACTATTTTGAGCCAGTTGGAAAAGGTGGGTGGCGACCGATATCCACCTGGATCAATGTTACCTGGTCAATCGATCACCTTCATCAGCGTTGGATGATAAAACTCCACACGAGGTATGGTCTGGAAAGAAACCCTCTCTTCAGCATGTTGGAGTGTTTGGTTGTGATGCTTATGTACATGTTCCTAAGGAAAATAGAAGTAAGCTAGATAAAAAGGCTGAAAAGTGTATCTTGACTGGTTATAAATATGGTGTGAAAGGTTATAAGATTTGGAACCCAGAAACCAAGAAAACTGTTTACAGTCGAGATGTTGTTTTCAGAGAGGTAAAAGATGTGTCCAAACAAGAATTCCTACCAACGCAAGATGAACCTGAGAAAATAGAGCTTGAGTTGGATGATGAAAAATATGAATCATCTAAAGAAGAGGAAGCATAAGAAGAAGAAGAAGATTGATTGCAACTGGTTCTACGGATGCAACTACATATGGTACTGCAACTGTAGCTGGTTCTGAGACTGCAACTGCAACTTAGGGTTTTATGAGGAAACCTTAATTTTTCAAACTTCAAATATTGAAATTCTGATCCAGGGGATAGATGTGCTGAGATGAGGCGAGTTAGCTAGTGCAATCAGATTTTCAAAAATCCAACTTTTACCCTTTCAAATCTGATCTGCGGATTTATGGACTGGTGCTTCTGGTTTTCTGGTACTTCTGGTACTCTGGTTTTCTAGTACTTTGTGAAACTAGGGTTTCACTTTCCGGGAGATATAGCCACTGAAAAGGTGTGCTCTAAGTGCCAAAATGATCCTTGGGGGAGGGCGCAACTTTCTAGGTGGTTTTAGGGCTGAAAAGATTCACTTTTGCAAAACCCTAATTTTTGGGTATGGTAACAGTGACGTTTTTCGTCTTGCAAATAATGCTTTCTTCAGGTTGGCTCTGATACCATGTTAATGTTTATGCCATTATTATAGTTCTTTGCATTTCAATAGATAAGAGCGTCATAAGAACAAGATCACTGAGAAATACACATTCACAAGAGACACAACATTTATCCTGGGAAACCCTCTAGGGGAAGAAAACCTAGAAAAAACTTCCTTATCATAAATAGCTTATACAATGTTCAAAAGATCACTCAAACCAATAAAAATAGTCCTCTCCAAGAGATGCACCACTCTTCTCCCTCTCTCCAACTGGTAATTGCAGCTTGCCTCATAAGAGAATGAGCAAGTGAGTTGTGTGTTGGAAGTGAGGCGCTAGCCTCTTATTTATACCAGACTGGCACGTGTGAAAGGTCACAACTGGCAGGGCTGACCTCTCACTCTAGGTGGGTAAACCCAACTTTAATTAATTCTGGGTCTTCCATGATAATTGTTGGGGCCGACTTCTTATTCTGCCCTTTGTAATTGTCCGATTACCAATCCGCAAAAGGGGATTTGGTCCTCATACAATTACTGACATGATTAATCCACAATGGGGATTAATCCAATAACAACAATAATAATAATGACCTGATTAATCCACAATGGGGATTTAATCCAATAATAATAAGAATTCTCTTTGCAGTTACATTATTTCAACACTCCCCCTTAACAAGAAGGGTATTCTTCATCAGCATCAGGCGAGAGAGGTCTACATCATCAGTGGCATATGGAGGATAGTATCGTCAATATCATCTTGAAACATTGGCTAGCATATTTACGAGTCATCGAAATTTTTCTTCATCGGCAACATCATCATTCTCGAAAGAATGCTATCATCATCTACATCAAATATGTATCAGTAAAAATGATACCTCATCACATCACTAGGCTATCCCATCACAGTACTACATTGGCTCAATGTCACAACGGTTAAGCTGGTAGCTCAGTGTCAGTCACATCTTTCTTTACGTATAACAACTAGGTCAAAAGCAAGGAATGTCACCATCTCGCTTCACGTCTAACAACTAGGCCAGAAGCAAGGAATCACAACGTCATGCTTTACATCTAACAACTAGGTCAGAAGCATGACTCATCTTGCTTTACGTCTAACAATGAGGTCAGAAGCGAGGAATCATCTTGCTTTACGTCTAACAACTAGGTCAGAAGCAAGGAATCAATGACGTTATGCTTTACGTCTAACAACTAGGTCAGAAGCATAACTCATCTTGCTTTACGTCTAACAATGAGGTCAAAAGCAAGGATCACACAGCATCATGATTTATGTCTAACAACGAGGTTAGAAACATGAATCATCTTTCTTTACGTCTAACAACGAGGTCAGAAGCAAGGATCACACGGTGTCATTCTTTATGTCTAACAGTGAGGTCAGAAGCATGACTCATCTTGATTTACATCTAACAGTGAGGTCAGAAACAAGGATCACACTACGTCATGCTTTATGTCTAACAGTGAGGTCAGAAGCATGAATCATCTTGCTTTATGTCTAACAGCGAGGTCAGAAGTAAGGAATACATCTACTCCCCCTTTCAAGGAGGGTCCTTTTGGACAATAGCAAGCTTATCTCGAAAGTGTTCAAAATTTACACGAGATAGAGGCTTAGTCAACACATCAACAACCTGTTCATATGTGCTAATGTACTGGAGCTTCAAGGCTCCTCTCTGTACCATGTCGCGGATGAAATGATAGCAGATCTCTATGTGCTTCGAACTGTCGTGGAACACATGATTCTCTGTCATTTTAATACAGCTTTGATTGTCACATAGAATCGCGGTTGCTCTCATCTCCAAATCTAATAGGCCTGTCAGCAAATTTCAAAGCCATATAGCTTCACAGCTAGCAGAACATGCGGCAATGTACTCTACTTCCGTTGTCCTGAGAGAAATACTGGATTGCTTCCTACTCTGCCACAAGATCATAGCTGATCCCAAAATGAAACAACATCCGGAAGTTCTTTTTCTGTCAGCAACGCTTCCTACCCAATTTGCATCAGTATATCCACTCAGTGTGAAGTCATGATCTCCATCATAGTTGAGACCATAATCCATTGTACCTTTAAGGTACCTCATCACATGTTTTGTAGCCACTAAATGAACACGTCTGGGCTCTACCAGAAACTGACTCAAGG
>ML792941.1:263953-281092 GCA_009831015.1 Picea engelmannii
AATTTTATTTGATCATAGTGCAACGAATTTAGGATGACCGACAAATAGGCATTTAAACTTGCTTTCATATCTACATCACTTGGACATGTAGGATTAATAATCGTATCTCATAACTTACCGCATGAACTGATCTGTCGGAGTAACTGCAATATCCAACTGCCATTTGATCTACGTGAAAGAGATATCATGATGAGAGATGGCTTCGGAATGTGAGAAATTCTAAGGTGACAAGTGGAGTAGGTGTGGATTCCTTTCGTTGGTTAATCTGTTGGAAATCGTTGGCTGTGAAATCATGAAATGATGAACCAACCTTTTCTGTCAGAGAGAGTGGAAAAGATAGCAGTGAAAGTGACAAAATAACAGTGTTTCAACATGGAAAGATAACAGAGTGGAAATTATTGATGGAGTAACAACATGAAAAAGCGACGAAAATGCGAAAATGGGTGAAGTGGCATGTAAGATAGTGAAAAAGGAATATAGCGGTGGGTGTATCGACATGTATTTTGGCTGAATGGTGGAATTAGGTGTAGCAACATGTAAATCGGCCAAAGGGTGTAACAACATGTAAATCGCCCAAAAGGGTGTAACAGCATGTAAATCGGCTCGAACACAGAAATACTTAGTTTTTAGGAAGTTTTTCAACTTCCAAAAATTAATACTTTGGCTCCTTCTTCTTTAGTTTGCCTTGCATTTCACCAATCCATCTGCACACAAGTAACTACTAGATACCCTTCCAGGTAGAATTTCATTAAAAGAAAACATAATTCTTTTTGGAAAAAACAGAAAAAATAAATAAATAATTGCAGAGTTTATTTATATACAAGGTTTTATTGAAAACAAAAATTTCTAAGGATTAGAAGGGGAAGGAGCAAGCTCTGTTCCATTCAAAAAGTGGAAATTTGTATCAACTGTACATCTGGATTTTAATTCTACCTTGGAAAGTGGACGTTGATACAGGCACAAGCGATAAACATTTGCAAGTAACTGAGTATTGGATCCATCAATAGTGACCAATTTGACCGTCCCATTCAAAAAAACAATGTCTACCTCATAAGGTCCAAGCCATCGTGTACGCAGCTTACCCTGAAATTCTTTAAAGCGTGAATCATACAACAGAGACCAATCTCCTTTTTGGAATAATTTCGTATTGATGACTCGGTCATGCCATTTTGTTATCTGTTGTTGAATCACTGTGGTTTGATGAATAACATCCAAACTCTTTTCATCAATCTCATTGAGCTATTGTAGTCTGACCTTATGTGTTAAAGTCAAGTCGAGGTTCACTGCTGATGCAGTTATTAATGTTTTGATTTCGAATTCAATGGGAAAAACATGGCTCTTTCCATATATCAACTCATAAGGAGAAAAACTAGTTGTGTTCCTCCAAGTAGTTCGATAAGCCCATAGAGATTCATGCAATCTGTCAGACCAATCCCTACGATGTTCCCTCACTGTTTTAGTAAGAATAGCTTCTATGAATTTGTTGGTACTTTCCACCTAGCCATTACCTTGTGGATGGTATGGAGAAGTTGTTCTATGTAAAACATGATATTCACTAAGTAGGGGCTCCTCCATCAGTTATTAATTCTCTGGGAATTCTAAACTTAACAAAGATATATTCAAACAAGAATGCTAAGACAACTTTTTCTGAGGCCCTAATTAGTGATTTTTCCTCCACCCACTTGGTCATGTAATCTGTACATACCAATATATAGAATTTTTTATTAGAAGGTGGGTTAATGGGCCCTACAAAATCCATGGCCCATCTCTCAAAAGGCTCTAACACTACTTGAGGTTGGAGAGGCATTTCATCCCTATGATTTGGATGACCCATTCGTTGGCAACTGTCACATGCTTGGACATACCTCTTGGCATCTTAAAATAGAAGGCTGAATTTTTATGCTATGCAAGCACCCGCTACTTCATTAAAATAAACTTTACAGGACCTTGCTTCATGTGTTAAAATATGCAAGATAAACTTATGTGTTAAGTTCATGTATCTTCTTGTAAATGCTTATGTGTGAGAAATTGTTCTTTTAGATGGTTAAATATGTACTTTAAACAAATACACAGCAACACAACTTGCATCAAATAAACCATCAAACGCACAACAAGAACAACATGATA
Organism: Picea engelmannii; assembly: GCA_009831015.1. Classification (NCBI taxonomy): domain Eukaryota; kingdom Viridiplantae; phylum Streptophyta; class Pinopsida; order Pinales; family Pinaceae; genus Picea; species Picea engelmannii. The sequence goes on from ML792941.1 coordinate 266,081, forward strand.
AAGGAGTTCACCCCCCTCCGAGCTACATCTCCTTGAGCCTCCATCAATGAACTTGGCTCTCTGGGATTAATTAGTCAAAAGTTATTTTACAAGCTTCTGCTCAACTCCAATGGAAAAAAAGACTGTACCATTGAGATCAGAACACATAAAAACCCCAAAAATGACTAATAGAACTCTGAAAACGGATCATGGCTCATCCGGGCATGACCTCTTCTACATGTGGCCATAAGCTTCCCTGAGCTTCTCTTTGGCAAAAACACCTGTAAAAGTCCTCAAACGCCTTTGAAACCTGTCCCAATGTGTTCAGAGCATATCAATTAGCCAAAAATGATTATTTAATCACAGAAAACAAACATAGGCTCACCAAACCATGTCCTCGATCAATGAGGGCTTCAAACTCCCTAGAGTTTCCTGAAACTTCAATGGTGAAAAATTTGTAGAAAAAGTCTTCAAATGGCCTTGAAAACAGCACCAATGGATCCAGCACGTCCAAAAACCCCTATCTGGGCTTTTACGGCACCTCAATCGGCCAAAAGATGAAGAAGTTAGGCTTCCTCCATTTTCCTCCTTCCACTTTGCTGGAACTGATTCGCCAAAACGCACCTCTGTGTGCATGAACCAAGAACACGTTCCAAAACGCACGTTAAAACCTAGCACCAAGCGGTTCCGAAAAATGATCCAAACTGTAGGACGATTAGGGCGCCTCCAACCCCCAACCGCCTAGCACTAAGGCACATGGGTCATACGACCTCGGGCTTTGGCAAAAAGTGTTAACCATTCCAAAAACCGTTTGAAACTGCCCCCGCACTCCTGGTCAAGGTCACATGGCATAATATATAAAACTGTGGGCTTAACAATTTTGAAAACACAAAATATTCCACGTGCAATGTATACGGTCACATTACAATGCATAGAACCGTGGTTATGTGTTATACCCCGCGCATAATACACGGTCATATACAAAGGCACAAAAACCGTGGATTAACATTTGTTCACCCCCCCCGCGCGCACGCCATATCATATGAATACACACACGACCACGGGCCGGGGCTTAGCCCCGGCCCGCCACCCGACCACACATTACATAGTGTAAATTTAAATAAAATTAAACACGACTATATAATAAAAATTAAAGCATGGTCTAGCGGTCGGGCGGACTTTGTTAAGCCATAGCACGGTGGAGAGATCCGGGGGTCAAACCCCATGGCCTCCATAATTTTTTAATTAACAAACCAAAAGCCATTAGCGAATAAAGGGGTGCCACGTGGCACCTTACCATTCGCCGAAAATGATGCCACGTGTCACAATACGAATCGACCAACTGCCAGCCAATCAAACTGCCACATAACTTTTGCCACGTCATCGTACGATTGCCATGTCAGCATGTACGGTCAAGCCACGTCAGAATCTGTACGGATTGTACGGACTACCCAATCAACATCCATTTTTTTTTACTGTTTGGCGATTCAGACAGATCGCGATATCTCTCGTTCCCGACGTCCGTTTGAGACGAAACGAATTGCGTTGGGTTCGTGACGACGAGGGCCACAAACCCATTTGTTTTGAGGAAATTCCGAGAACTTTTATTTTTGAGGTAAAATTTGACTCCTGGTCCAGATTTTGATCACATTTCATCCCTATGATTTGGATGACCCATTCGTTGGCAACTGTCATAGGCTTGGACATACCTCTTGGCATATTAAAATATGGTGGGACAAAAATAGCCCATCCTATTAGCAAAATGACCCCCATAAGGGCCATCATGGCAAGCTTTCAATAGATCATAAACTTCATCATCCCTTACACATATCCTGATTTCTTGATCCAGGCCTGTGTTGAAAAGGTATCCCCCTATCCAACTATACCGAGCACTCTTCTAAATAATATTCATTCTTTCTCGAGGAGATAGATGTGGAGGTACCTTTCCTGCAACCAAATAATTAGCATTGCATGCATACCAAGGTGAGTGAGAAGATATTGAAAACAAATGTTCATCTGGAAATGAATCATCTACAGGTGAATTATCATCATTTACATGTAATCTTGAGAGAAAATCAACAACCACATTTTCTTTTCCTGGTCTATCTACTATAATGATGTCACATTCTTGTAGTAGTAACAACCATCTTGTTACTCGGGCATTAGTAATAGGTTTATTCATCATATATTTAATTGTTGTATGATCAGTATGAATAAAAGTAGGATAACCAGTGACATAATGCCTGAATTTATTGATTGCATAAACTATTGCCAAGAATTCTCTTTCAGTAACTGTATAATTTAACTCAACAGGAGCCATTTTCTTGTTGATATAGTAGATAGCATAGGGTTATTTGTCCTCCTATTGCCCTAGTACTGCACCAATTGCAATTTCTAAGGCATCTAAAGAAATGTGAAAAGGCAAAGCCCAATTGGGCCCTCTCAAAATGGGAGCTATGGATAATTTATATTTCAGATCTGCAAAAGACAATTCGCAATTGTCAGTCCAACGAAAGTCAACATCTTTTGTTAATATAAAAAACAAGAGAGAGGCAAGTTTGGAATTTTTTTTAATGAATCTCCTATAATATCTAGCATGCCCTAAAAAACTTCTTACCTCTTTTTGGGTTGATGGAGTTAGAATGTCCAAAATTACCTGGATTTTGGCTGGGTCTACCTGAATCCCTGCAGAAGAAATGAAGTGTCCCAGTAACACACCTTCGCTCATCATAATATGGCACTTTTCTATAATTAAAGAAAGATGAGACTGTATACATTTTTTTATCGCTTTTTCCAGATTAGAAAAATCTTCATCGAAATCAATACCATAAAATGTAAATTCATCCATGAATATCTCCATACAGTCATTCACCATATCAGAAAAAATACCAATTACAACTCTCTAGAAAGTGGCTTGTGCATTACACAAGACAAATGGGAGAACCTTGTAGGCAAATGTACCCCAAGGGTTGGTAAAGGTGGTCTTATCTTGGTCTCGTGGAGCAATTTTTATCTGGTTATAGCCACTTAATCCATCTAGGAAAGAGAAAAACTTTTTCCTAGCTAGGTTGTCTAGAACCTGATCAATGAATGACAGAATGAAATGATCCTTCTGCGTGGCCTTATTCAGGGCTCTATAGTCCACACACACTCTCCACTTACCATTCTTTTTAGGTACAATAACCAAGAGTGAAACCCACTTGTTGTATGATATAGGATAGATGAATCCAGCATTAAGAAGTTTCTGGAGTTCCTCCTTAACTATTTCTTTAAGATTAGGGTTCATCGTCCTTTGGGGTTGGAAAATGGGTTGGAATTCTTCCTTGATGCATATATGGTGGGTGCATAGTTTAGAGGAAATTCCTTTCATATCAATGTAATCCTAGGCAAATGATTTCTTATGTTCAATCAGTAACTTCATCAATTGACAAGTTTCAACAATAGATAAATCGGGATTGATGTTCAAGGTATTTACAGGTTCGATTTCTACAACGATGCTCTTAGAACTGACTTTAGGAAATAATTCGGCTTTTGTTGTTTCAGCGTTTGTTGTTACAGCTAAATCTATTTGATTTATAGCAGCTTCATAGAACATTTCTGGGCTCATCTCTACCTGGGCAATTGAGTCGAAGACTTTAATCAATCGTTGGTGCATGTTCTATGTAACAACAGAGGGGTCACATATAAAGCAATTGATTAATTCATCCTCTGTTTCATCTTTGAAACTCAAGGCTCTTCCTATGGTTAACATAGGTAGAGCACTTTCATCCTCAATGTCCATCCATAAAGAATTTTCAGGTTCCATACTGGGTGTAGCATGAGGATACAGGGTAAGTTTTTTTGTGGCATAACCATCAAAGATAGTCATGGAACCAAATATACAACCAATGAAAGCATCAGTTGCATCCAACCATGGTCTTCCTAGAATTAGAGGGTGCCTCCCCATATGGGTTTTGGGTTTCAAAATGAAAAAATCAACAGGATACTCCCAAGAATCAACTGAAATGACTAAATCATCGATTACTCCTTCTGGTCTGATGGTGGAATGATCAACTAATTCTAAAACAATAGGAGTAGGTCGGAATTGCATTCTGAGTTGCAACAATTGTGTAGTTTCTATTGGCATAATATTAATTGCTACCCCTAAGTCAAATAACAGATGGGAAATAGTTGTTTGTCCAATTTTGACAGTAACTGTGGGGTTTCCTGGGTCGCCATATTTAATAGGCGGGGTTTTTCCTAACATCAGTTCAGACAAATCTCCCACTACATGAACTGTGAGGGGGTAGGTTTCCTTCCAGGTCTTTTAATATAAATATCTCTCACAATCTTGGAATAAATAGGGATATCTCTAATTGCTTGCAATAGTGGTATGTTAACATGCAATTTTTTCAATTCTCCTAAGAGATTGAAGGATGGGAATTCAACAGTTTTGGTAATTTCGAGTCTTTCGGGGAATGGGGGGTCTGCTGATTCTATAATAGGTTGGTCAATTTCTTTTGTATCAGCAAATGGTTTTCCCCCCGATTCCTTGTCTGATTCTGAATGTGGAGCATCTTCAATTATTGGCTCGACTATTCTCCCTCATCTTAATTTTATCTCATCACAAGGCATAGGAGTAATAGATAGAGCTGACACATTGTGTATATCTATGTTCTAAACGACCTTATTATTTGGGTTTGGGTTAGGCTGCACAGGCATCTGAGGTCGTAATGGAGGATTGTTATGTGGGGTATTGGGAGGTAACTGTAGTTGTTGCTACTGATACTGGGGTTGGCACTGTTGTTGATAGAGGTTTGGTTGATGGTTTTGATAGCTAAGCTGTTGTTGAGTGCCTCTCCAATATGGGTTCCATTTCCCATGGTGACTTTGTTGTTGGGGCATACGTAACCATGCATTGGGATCCTGATAAGAGGGAGAATTGGATTTGGAGGGGGAGCATTCATCTGGCCATAAGGTAGTTGATTTTTCCAATAATTAAGTGTTGCAGGAGAGAATTGAGAGTTCATACCTTGGCCTCTTTGCCTCCATTGTCTTCTTTGTGTAATTAGATAGGAAGCCTCTGCTTCCTCATTAGTCGCCTTCATTGATGCTTTTACACCTGGTAAAGAGGGACATTTGTCAGTAGGATGATCCAATTTGCAAATAAGACATACCTGAACACTGTTCAATGGGAACTCCCTTTTCGGATGTTTGTCTCTGCACTTTGGACAGAAAATGGACAATGCCTTTTCTGCTTCTTCTTGTTTTTGTTTAATATGCAGAGTATCAATTTGTGAAGCAAAAGTGTTAAGAATTTATTTTTTGAAATCTTCTAATAGATTACCTATTTCTACTCTTGTTGCCCCTCCATTGGATGATTTAAGTACCCTTGAAAAAGTGGTATCCTTGGTAACTGGCTTATTTCTTGTAGTTCCTCAAGAACATCTCTTGCAAAGATTTACAATGTCTTCATAGGATTCCTTAGATATATCTCCCTTGCCAAGCATATTCAGCATATCTAAACAATCATCTCTAACCCATTTGATCAAAATAGTTTTGAGAATGTCCTTACTCACATCCGGATGTCCAGACCTTTGTAGATTGTACTGGAGTCGCTCTACAAAACATTCAAGGGTCTCATCCTCTTTGTTAGACATCTTGAATAGTTCCTCCCTTTGTTCCCTTGTTCAACAATAGTCTTGGTACTTGTTTAGTAAAAGTTGCCTCATCTATACCCATGTTGAGATATTCTCTCCTCCAAGGCTCATGAACCATCTTAACGCATTTCCCTTCAAAGTGGTTAGAAACAGTTTAATTTTCTTGTGCAGTAGTAGTGTAGTCATAGCTTCTACACAGAATATCAAATTCAAACAGAAACTAATTTGGATCTGTTAGTAACATTTCTTGTCCTGGGCACAAGAGTATTCAGGTCTGCAAGTTACACGAGAAGTGCCCAAGCACAACATGGAAAAGTCTCATTTTAGGCTTCCAAGCAAGTAAGCGGGTGAGATTATATTGTTAACGGTCCGGATTCATCCATAGGAGCAGATCGGCAGACGGTGGGAAATCGCGGATTAGCAGAGTTGCACTGAGATTAGCGCGACGGATAGCGCCCGTATTGCATCCAGGAAAGGATAGCAGTTGTTCATCCAGAGGACACGTGGTGTGAGATCCAGCTGCGTCGTCTTTTCAGCATTCGGAAGTTCGAAGGGTGAGGGTTTTATGTCATTCTACATCTTGAAACCCTGAACCCTGAAGCACTGAAAGCGCCCAGAGTCGGGCCCACAGTATCGTCGAGTAGGTTCAGGACTGTCAGATGTGAGAGGGATGTGTGGCACCCATTTAATCCATCTCAACGTTTCGCTCATCGCGACTATGATAAGAAAGGATCAGCTCCTTCCTATTCAAGAACGCTGAAAGCGCCTTTGAGAATAAACACAGGGTCACAGCCCGTGGTCACTTGGGAAATAAAAGGAGCCGTGCAAGAGGGGCCAAAGGCATCGAGTTTGGTCACAGAAGGAATCATCGCGATCTTTAGGCGCCATCTGATTTGACCTCAATCCTGGTTTTTGCTTAGAGTAAATGAAGGTGAGAAGGGGTGGTTGAAACCTCTCCTCATTCATTAAGTGTAAGGTATGGAGGGTATGGCAAGCTGTCTGCCCGAGAGGGTCCTGTGTACTGATTTTTTCCAAAGAATCCATGTCGAGTCCTTGACTAGCTAGAGAGGTCTGCACATGCTAACTTGGCACTTAATGGCTCAACTACACCCCTTGCAGGAGCCATGCGCATTTAAGGAGGCATCTGACGAAGGATATCCGTCCGAATTTGACTGAAGGGACACCAAGCCTTGGATGACTGAGCACGCCTGTTAGGCAAATTTTTCTGAGTATATAGACTCAGTCTTTGTATTTTTGTAAGCATCAATGGTCGAGCAAGGTTCCCGGTTGTAAAGCTTTAATGAAGCACTGTTATTCCTAGTTATGTGTGGACTTTTGAGACTTCTTGCCTTATGAATGTCAGTTTCTTTCACGCCTTTGTTTACACTGTACTAGAGCAGCTCGGAATTGGAGGATCCAGTCGAGTTGTAACTGTTATAGGAGGATGTAGGTTGGATCATTGTAACAGTTGCATTGTTTCTAATCGGTCTCTATGATTTTATTAGCATTGAACGACTTGGAATTGGAGGATCCATTCAAGTCCCCCTTTCAGTTTTTCGAATCCCTGAACCAAGAGGATCTTGCATTCAAATTTTTTCTTCTATAGACTACCGAAAGGTCTGTTGCCTGAGGTAGTTTGTTCACCCTTCTCACCAAGTATTCAACCTGCTCATCTTTAAATCAACTCATTGGCTGAAGTTAGATCAAGACCTCATTTGTTCCTTACATACCAAACCCAGACCCTGAGTTGGAGTGATATATCCCCGAGTCTCTACCCATTTGATCACCCATTACCAACTATCGTGACATAAAACTGATGGCCATCAGGCTTTGCTCCTGCAAGCAATCCAGGAGTGACTTTTGACGCTAACATTTCTGGCGCCGTTGCTAGGGACGAAGTTGAAAATTTTCCCTGGGATTGAACAACATTGAGCCTCTGATTCTGAAGGTGCATTAGGCATCAGAGCCTTTAAAGATTGCTACTGTGCACCTAGCGACTCCATTGTGGCGACTCCACTGTGGCGAACCTGCCGTGTTAATTGTGGCTTTCAGAGGTAGCTGACACACGCGGTCTCATCCACAGATGCCTCTACCTACACCTTAAACTAATCTAGAGGTGGTTATTAGAAAAGGAAAGGCCTCTGAAGGAGAAGCTTCCACCGTCGAACCAGGTAATCCACCATCTCCTTCTATAGGAACTCTGTTTTCTCCCCCTCAGTTTCTTAACAGACCTCTTTCTGAGGTTTCCCGTTTCCTGAATTTTGGGAGTGTTCCTACTGAGTTTTCCCCTCCTGGTCTGGGATTGGAGGGAGAAACCCTTGTCACTCCCCTCTCCTCTGAAGCTGTACTTTGGCGTAGACCCAGGACCGTAGAATATTTCCCCACTCCTATCTTTGCCACTCCTCCTCTTGTTACTGTTTCCACTCCTACACAAAGAGGAGCATCTGATGACTTGATCCTGTTAGCCTTCTCCTTAAATCCCCTTTTGTTTCCCATTCCACTGCGAGACTCATTCCCAATAGCCCCTTCGCGAACTCCTTCTCCTCCAAATTCTCCTCCTCCTAATATTCCTATGGCTAGTGCTAATCCCCCTCTAAATAGAATGGATGCCATAGTAGCTGCCAGATATGCTCCCTTAGTCCTACCTCAACTTGCAAATCCTCTCCCTGCCAGAGATTACCTGAAGTATATGCCCAAGTTCACAGGGGAAGGGGACATAACTGCAGAAGAGCACCTGGCTGCTTTCTACAGTTATGCAGACAACCTAAACATTGAAAATGAAGATGTCTGGATGAGAGTTTTCATCCAAAGCCTGGATGGTGAGGTGAGGAAGTGGTTTAGAGGATTGGCCCCCGGATCTATTGCTGGGATCGAAGCCCTGGATAGTTCTTTCCTGAGGCAGTGGGGAGATAGGAAGGATTTCATGTATTATATGACAGAGTTCGGGTCTCTAAAGAAGATGTAAGGAGAGTCTGTCTCTGACTTCTCCAAAATATTCAATAAGATGTACAATAAAATTCCTGCCGAAATAAAACCCTCAGAAGCCTCGGCCAAGATTTCTTATGCTAGTGCATTTGGCCCCTATTTTTGTCTTTTATTGAGAGAAAGAAGAGCCACCTCCTTAGCTCAAATGCAAGATGCGGCCATAGAAGTGAAATCCAATGTATTAGCAACTGATATACTGAGGAACAAGGCCGATGTAGACAGAAGAAAGGGAAGATCAGAAACCTCAAATTCTGGCCCATCGTTGCCCCACCCTCAAGTGGATGAAATGACCAAGATGGTGAAGTCTTTGTCTACAGAGATGGAGAGAATGAAGGTGGAGGGAAGGAAAGCATAGAAGGGCCCTCAAAACGCCAAAAAAAAAGGAGGTTTCAGGAGGCCAAACAATATTACTTCCCCAACTGTGCAAAGAGAGAGGGGAAGAGACAGAGAAGACCAGAAAATTCAGGCCCCTTTTCAAAACAATTTTGTGACCGAGAGGGAAGAAGGGGAAACAGATGAGCTTGATCCTGAAATCCATTGTTGCGGGGACACTCCTCCTTTTCCTCATCTCACTCAATCAACATATGAGGAGTCTCTCTTGGATAGTCAGCTAAATGAACTGAGCAAGGGAGACAAGGCTAGTGGCAGCCAAGGCAGGTATGATCTGAGGTCTAAGAAAAAGATAGTAGCACCTGATGTTCCTGAGCAGTTCACTAGAACAAAGAAACCTGCTAATGAAGTAGCGAACATTCACAGAGGTAAGAAGCCCCAACCCCTCTCTCCCATAGTCCAGAGTCATGTCCCCGAAATAAGAGAAATCCCAAAGCTTACATCTTCTTTTAATTTCGAGCATGAAATTAAAAATATCAGAATCCCTGTGCCCCTGACCGAATTGATTAAACATGAAGGGTTCAAGAAACGCTTCTCTGAGCTTTTACAGTCTGAGGTCTCATGCCTTCCCATAGAATCCATCAATTTGCAAGATGAAAAGCCTGTAGTTATTCTAGGTCCTATGGTAGAAGACAGGAATGACTCATCCCCTCCTTTCTACACTTCCTTGAACATACATGACAAGGTACTGCACAACTGCTTGATGGATTCAGGGGCTTCTCACAACCTCATGCCCAAAACTGTCATGGAAGAGTTAGGGCTAGAAGTCACCCGAGCCTATCATGACCTCTATTCCTTTGACTCCAGAAAATTTCGATGTCTAGGAGTTATCAAAGACCTGGTCGTGACCTTGTTTCAGTTACCCATGAAAAGTGTGGTCATGGATATTGTAGTGGCTGATGTCCCCCCCAAGTTCGGTATGTTGTTATCAAGATCTTGGATAAAAAGACTTGGGGAAACTTTGCAGATGGACCTCACATATGCTACTATCCCAGTGTTTGGAGGAGAACATAGGAGGCTATATAGGGAAGCCCAACTGGCCTATATAATCAGTGATGAGGCCAACCCTACCAACCATCCCATTTTTGCCTTAGACACTGATTTAGGTTCCAGTTTACTACAACTCACTAATTCTCCCGAGCCTCCTCTAAAACTCAGAAATCCACCCACCACTTCCCATAAATTTCCTCCCCCCATCACCCCCGTCTGGAAAATGTTCTTTGACGGAGCCTTTTCCAGGGAAGGCGCTGGAGCTGGGGTGTTTTTTGTGTCACCTTCTCAGGAAACCATATCTCTGTCATACAAACTAGAATTTGAAGCTACCAACAATTTGGCAGAGTATGAAGCTCTTATCCTAGGATTAAGAGCCGCAAGGGAAATGGGAATTCATGAGGTAGCAGTGTTCGGAGATACAGAGTTGGTGGTCCAACAAATCAGAAACGCTTATCATGCTAAGAATCCTCGACTCTGGAGTTACAGAAATGAGGTATGGGACCTAATTGACAGTTTCTTCTCAGCATTTAACATTTCTTTCATCCCAAGAGAGAAGAATGCAGTGGCAGATTCCTTGGCTACATCAACAAGCAATTTCAAAGTGCCCTTGCCACCCAAACTCAGATACAATGTAGAGGTAAAATACAGGCCCTCCATACCTGACAATGTCAAACATTGGAAGGTATTCGAGGATGATCTTGAGATCAAGAGATTCTAGGAGACTATCGAAGAATTTTTAGAGATGCACCTCGACCAAGACTCTGTCTCTGAAGAAGAGCTTGATGGGGGTAAGTTTATGAATAAAATAGAAGAGCGTAACATTGTGCAGCTTCCCAGCAACCATATTCCAAGGGGACTGGTTCCTTTGGAAAGGCTTTTTGATAGAAATGATGTGTCATTAAAAGGGGAAATCTTGGAGGATGACGCTAATATTATTCAGTGTGACATTGGCACTGAGAGTGAGCCCAAGTTTGTCAAGTTGTCAAGAAGTCTGACAAAGGAGCAGAGGTCTGAATACGTTGGACTTTTGAGGGAATTTGCTGATGTTTTCACCTGGACCTACGAAGACCTCAAAACATATGACACTTCTGTCATCGAGCATAAAATCTTGTTGAAAGGGGAGGCCAAGCTATTTAGGCAGAAGCTAAGACAGATCAATCCTATGCTGTTTCCTATTATGGAGAGGGAAGTGAAGAAGCTTCTGTAGGCCCAGATCATCGTACCACTGAGATATTCAGAGTGGGTGGCCAACTTGGTACCAGTAAGGAAAAAGAATGGAGAAATCAGACTCTATGTAGACTTCAGAAACCTGAACAGGAGTTCATGAAAGGATAACTACCCCTTACCAAATATGGAACATATACTGCAAAGGGTAACAGGAGCATCCAGGATGTCCATGATCGATGGTTTCTCTGGATTCAATCAAGTCTCTGTTCTTCCTGAGGATAGGGAAAAGAACACATTTACCACTCCATGGGGCACATTCATGTATGCCAAGATGCCTTTTGGATTGATGAATGCAGGGGAAATGTTTCAACGTGCCATGGACATAGCTTTCACTGGGGAAAAGGATAAATTTGTGGTCGTCTATCTGGATGACATCACATTATTTTCAAAATCTGATAAAGAACATTGTTGTCATCTCAGGAAGGTTTTCCTGAAATGCAGGAGTTTTGGCATTTCATTAAATCCCAAGAAATCTTTGTTCGCCATGTAGGAGGGAAAGTTACTAGACCACATAGTATCAGCGAAAGGAGTGAAGATCGATCCTAGAAGAGTTAAGGCAATACAAGCCTTATCAATCCCGACGTCCAGGAAAGAGGTCCAATCTTTCCTTGGTAAGATTAATTTTCTGAGGAGGTTTGTTCCTAACTTTGCTAAGGAGGTAAAACTTATAACATCCATGTTAAGGAAAGGAAATGAAGTGAGGTGGACTTCTGAATCACGAAATTCCTTTGAGCAAATAAAGAAGGCCTTGAATGAAGCCCATGTGCTTATCAGTCCCGATTACTCAAAGGATTTCCTTATTTTCTCCTTTGCCTCACCTGACACGATGGTCATTGTTTTATTACAGACAAACAAGGTTGGGCTAGAGCAGCCTATTGCCTATTTTATCTGAGCATTGAGGGATGTCGAAGTTGGGTATGACACTATGGAGAAGCAGGCCTATGCCCTGATGAAGGCTCTCAAGGAATTTAGAATATATGTCCTGCAATAAAAAATCATCACTTATGTCCCCTCAGCTACTGTTAAAGACATTCTTATTCAGCCTGACATAGACGGGAGGAGGAGTAAGTGGATAGCCAAGATTCTGGAATTTGACCTGGAAATAAAGCCTACCAAATTGATCAAAGGAAAAGGTTTAGCCAAGCTGTTGGCTGAAGCCAATTGCCAATATTTGGGGGTAAGTTTCATCAATGAATGCTCAGGAATTTGGCAGGGTCGGCTGTCTGAAATTGACCCTCAAAGGGAGCCCCCATTGGCTCGATGTCCCTGGTATAAGGATGTCATATATTTTCTACAAGAGTTGCGGCCTCCAGATGGCCTGCAAAGAAACAAGGTAATAGCTCTAAAGCTCAAAGCAGTCAAATACTGCCTTATCGATCAAGTTCTATATTGGAAAGACCCCTTGGGGTTTTTTTTGACATGTGTAGATCTGCAAGAGGCTGAAAGGATCATGGTTGAATTTCATGACAGCCTATGTGGAGGGCATCATTTCTAGAAAACCACAGCCTACAAAATCCTCAGGGCTAGATACTACTGGCCCACCGTATTCACTGACGTCTGCAGAAGGGTTAGGGCTTGCACCAAATGTCAAATATTTGTAGGAAAACAATAGCTCAAGTCTTTGTTGTTAAATCCTGTGGTTGTTTCAGGACCTTTCCAGCAATGGGGCCTAGATTTCATTGGAGAAATTCACCCCGCTTCCAGTGGGCAACACAAATGGATCCTGACTGCTACCGATTTCTTCACCAAGTGGATTGAAGCTATCCCCACCAGGAGTGCTTCCCACAGCGTAATCATTGGATTCCTGGAAGACCTCATCACAAGATTTGGCTTCCCAAGTAAAGTTGTCACTGATAACGCAACCTCTTTCAGGGCTGAGCCATTAGCCGAGTTCTATGAGAAATTTGGGATCAAACTGATTCACTCCACCCCATACTATCCCCAGGACAATGGTTTAGCAGATTCCTCCAACAAAAGCCTGATAAGGATCATCAAAATATTGTTGGAAGACAACAAGAAGGCCTGGCATTCAAGATTGAAATTTTCTCTATGGGCAGATTGAGTGACCACAAAGAGATCTATAGGCATCTCTCCTTTCCAATTAGTCTATGGAACAGAAGTTGTTTTTCCTTCTCATTTAGCCATTCCTGTAGAAAAATTCCTCCAGGATCATCAAGAGGAGCCTGATGACATGATCAGAAGAATTCATCAGCTAGTGGAAGTCCAGCAGGCCAGGGAGCAGGTAATGGGCAGAATTCGGGACCGTCAACAAAGGATCAAGCAGATTTTTTATAAGAAGGACAAGAAGGAAGAGTTTCAGATAGGAGACCTGGTACTGAAATGGGATGCTCCTAAACAAGATAAAGGCAAGCATGGAAAATTCGAAGACCTGTGGATCGGGCCTTTCAAAGTATCCGAAGTATTCTCGAATAACACCTACGGAGTATGGGATTTGAAGGATTAAGAATTTTTCAATGGCCTTGTGAATGGGCATTTCTTAAAAATATTTTTCTCTTGAGCTGCACATGGCTCTTTTGCGGTTGTAAATATTGTTTTTCTTTCCGTCTTTAAGTTTTAAATAAATGACCCCATAGCCCAATAGCAAGGCATTGGAGCTGAAAAATGAGTCCTTAGAGCATCACAGGGATGACTCTATCCCCCATGGAGCCTAATGTTAGTAACATTTCTTATCCTGGGCACAAGAGTATTCAGGTTTGCAAGTTACACGAGAAGCGCCCGACCGCAGCACAGAAAAGTATCATTTTCGGCTTCCAAGAAAGTAAGCGGGTGAGATTATATTGTCGACGGTCCGGATTCATCCATAGGAGAATATCAGCGGCCAACGGGAAATCACGGATTAGCGGAGTTGCGCTGAGATTAGTGCGACGGATAGCACCCGTATTGCATGCAGGAAAGGATAACAGTCGTTCATCCAGAGGACACGTGGCGTGAGATCCAGCCGCATCGGCTTTTCGGTATTCGGGAGTTTGAAGGGTGAGGGTTCTATTTCATTCTACATCTCGAAACCCCGAACCCCGAAGCGCTGAAAGCGCCCAGAGTCGGGCCCACAGTATCGTTGAGTAGGTTCAGAACTGTCATATGTGAGAGGGACGCGTGGCGCCCAATTAATCCATCTCAGCGTTTCGCTCATCGCGACTGTGATAAGCAAGGATCATCTCTCTCCTATTCATGAACACCGAAAGCACCTTTGAGAATAAACACAGGGTCACATCCCATGGTCAATTGGGAAATAACAAGAGTCGTGCAAGAGGGGCCAAAGGCCTCGAGTTTGTTCACAGAAGGAATCATCGCGATCTCCAGGCGCCATCTGATTCGACCTCAATCCTGGTTTTCGCTTAGAGTAAATGAAGGTGAGAAGGGGTGGTTGAAACCTATCCTCATTCATTAAGTGTAAGGTATGGAGGGTCTAGCAATCTGTCTGCCCAAGAGGGTCCTGTGTACCAATTTTTTCCAAAGTGTTGGTTGTGGAGCCTGATTATCTTCCTAATTCAGAGGTCCTTGCTTTCAGCCGTGTTTATACCCCATGAATTATTTACAACCCAGAAGTATGTACACTCTTCCACGCGGGGGAGTGCAGAGGGAGGGTACCCCCTCTGTGGGGTCTGGGGGGCCTATCCCCCCGGTTGGGGGGTCTAGGGGCAAGCGGGCCCCCAGCGGGGGTTCGGGGGTGAAGCCCTCGAAGAAAAAATTGCCTTGTAAAAGTATATTGTAATTTCATTGTAAATCTGGACCGTTCATTATAAGGTCGCAGATCTAACGGTAGAGATTATGTTAGGGT
>ML792941.1:300712-325778 GCA_009831015.1 Picea engelmannii
TGTTTATGTTTTTCCATTTCTTGAATTATATCCTTCATTGTCTGCAATTCACTCTTGAACCCTAAGAATCTATCCTCTATTTGAGTTTGAATGGTATCTTTAATTTTTTTATCAATCATTGCCTCTAGCTCTATTTGGAGTTTAACGCCTCTTTCTTCACTCCTTTTTTCTAATGTTTCTAACTCTATTTGGATTTTGGCATCTCTCTCTTCTCGTTTTTTTCTACTGATTCCATATAATCGTAAAGGATCTCTAAGGTGATTTTGGGGGGCCTCCCCTTGTTAGGCTGAGTTTTTGGAATAGGTGGTGGAGTGCTCATATTGAAAAGAAGAGAAAAAAGATGTAACAATTATTATTATGGATTGACTTTATCTCTCAAATCAACTTTTACTTCTGAAACTTAAAATAAATAAATAAATAAAATATATTTAAATCTCTTTAAGTAAAATTAAAATTGAATCAAAGTAAAAAGTGACTCACCTCATTTCAGATGTCCAAATGCTCAACCCTTTGAAGAAGCCAAAAATAATTTCTAAAAACGACAAAGAAGTCCAGAGAAACTACAGAGATTATTCTGGGTAAAAAGGTAAAAACTACAGAGATATCTCCTAATAAATAAATAAACAGAGAAGTATTATTCCTGTTCAAAACCCTAGATATGTAATCTTAGAAATAAAATATATCTTTCAAAAAATAAGAGAGAAGTATTATTCCCGTTCAAAACTACAGAGATATAATTTCAAAACCGCAGAGAACTAGTATGACCATTCCAAACCTCCAAGAAATATTAATTTCAAAACTGCAGAGAACTAGTATGACCGTTCCAAACCTCCAAGAAATATTAATTTCAAAACCGCAAAGAAGTAGTATTCCTTCAAAATAGGGGAGAAATAAGAGAAATGTTATTCCCATTCAAAATCGCAGAGATATATATTATATATAACTATATTATATATAGTTATATATAATATAATTAAATATTATGTTTTTTTTTTTTTTAATTTTAATTAATTTTCATTTGTTTATTAAAAATTTTAATTTTTTTTTGTAATTTTATGTTTTTTGCCCACTGGACTTGGCCTCCATTTTATTGGAAACTACCACATATCTAAATTTAGATTTTGAATTCCAATATGATTCCACTATTTAACTTATCCTCTATTTGTGCAAACTTGTCACATTTATATCTAAGTTGGCAACCTTGGTGTGAAAGTGATGTACTCAAATAAAAAAATTAAATCAAAGATGCGTGACTTTTTAGCAACCACAAGGTATCTTATTTTAAGGTGTTTAAATAAAAAGAATTCAAACCAATAATGACTAATTTTTTTAGCGATATAGTAGGTGTTTTGTTTAATTAATTTGTTTTTATTTCTTATTTACTTCATAAATAAATGTAGTTTTTCATTAATAAAAAACTTTTGTAAAACCATTCCTAAACATACAATGATATTTTTTATTACTTATTTACTTCATAAATTAATGTAGTAAGGTGCATAACATGAAATATATATATATATATATACTCTATGAAATATATAAAAACAATTACACTTATATAACTTTAATTTTAATCTTCCTTATATATATATATATATATATATATATATATATATATATATATATATATATATATATATATATATATATATAAATATTAAATCTTTCAAATATTAAATGGCATATATTTCATGGTAATATATTTGAAAGATTTTTAATTAAGATTTAAAATTTCATAGAGTTATACAATGTCATACAGCTCTCATATTAAATCTTTGAAATATTTCATATATATATATATATATATATATATATATATATATATATATATATTATTTGCAATTAAATTTTCTTAATTTTAATATTTTGTTAATATTTTTTTATTTTAGAATTTTTTTAATATTTTTTCGAATTTTGACATGATTTTAGTATTTTTTTTTTGTGTTTTTGTCATATTTTTTTTATTTGTTTTTAGGTTTTAATGGATTTTTTACTATTTTTTTTTCAAAAATAAATATATATATTTTAAAAATTATTGTTTTCTGGGAAAAATTAATATTTTTTTTCATTTTTTTTAGTTGTTTTTATCCACCCTTTTTTTAATTTTTTTTTTCCAAATTTGAGTTTTGAATATATATTTTTAAATGTATTGTTTTCATGATATTATGTATTATGTTGTGTTTATAGTCATAAACTAAGATTTTAAAAGTAAGCATTTAAGGGTTGATTTAATGATTTTGTTTGCAGTAACGATGATTTCGATTACCACTTTAAAAAAATGTCATTTTAATACCCCAAATTTAAAATGGATGTTATCGGTAACAATACATTTCAATTTGATGGTTGATTTTTAGGTTTTGGTTTTAATGGTATCGATTGCTCAAAACACAATTTCAAAATATCTATAAATTTAACGTTTTGAAAAAAAATAAAAAAATCTGTAACTTTTTTTTTTAGGTGTCGATTTGAGGGATTTTTTGAGCTACTGTCTGAGTTTTGAAGGACATGTTTGAAAAATGTTGTAATTTTGATCCCGTTTTAAAAAAATGGTGCTACCAGTAGCACTACTTTTTTATTTGGGGTTTGATTTTGATGTTTTTTTATGCAAAAATATGGGTTTTGGGGGCTAGAGTTCTCGTTTTGAGGTCACAGTTCTCATTAAGTTGGTAACTATGTTCCCTCCAGTGGCTAATTTCTGTACCCTTGGAAAAGTGGTATCCTTGGTAACTGGCTTATTTCTTGTAGTTCCTCGAGAACATCTCTTGCAAAGATTTACAATGTCTTCATAGGATTCCTTAGATATATCTCTCTTGCCAAGCATATTTAGCATATCTAAACAATCATCTCTAACCCCTTTTAGAAAAATAGTTTCCATAATGTCCTTACTCACATCCGGATGTCCAGACCTTTGTAGATTGTACTGGAGTCGCTCTAAAAAATCTTCAAGGGTCTCATCCTTTTTCTGAGACATCTTGAATAGTTCCTCCCTTCGTTCCCTTGTTCGACAATAGTCTTGGTACTTGTTCAGGAAAAGCTGCCTCATCTGTACCCATGTTGAGATATTCTCTCCTCCAAGGCTCATGAACCATCTTAATGCATTTCCCTTCAATGTGGCTAGAAATAGTTTAAGATTATGTGCAGTAGTAGTGTAGTCATAGCTTCTACACAGAATATCAAATTCAAACAAAAACTCATCTGGATCCTCAGTAGAAAATCCATGGAAATTTGGTAGCGCCGAAAGAGGTTTGTTGTTCATAGTAGCTATCCCCCTTGTAGGAATATTAGTAATAGGAAAAACCAGGGTAGAGATAGTATTTTCATCATTTACCTGATCTTCATTGTTCTGTGGATCCTCTCGGTTGAACTCCTCTTCATTATCTCCTTGATTTTCCATGGTTTCTCTCTCTCTCGAGTCAATATGGTAAGTGTCCCACTCCTCCTTAGTGACTATCTATCCATTAATCTGATAAACAACTTTTTTTGGTCTTTCTCTTGGCTGAGCTATACTTCCTTGATCTTCAATATTCTCCAGTGTTGCTTGTTGATTTTTTGGTGACAAACTTTCATCTTCAACCCTTGATGAAAGAGATGTTTCGAACTGGGGTAGTTCTGATGACTGAGGAATATGTCTCCTTGGAGGATTTGAAGGGTGAAAGATAAATCCTAAAGAAGAATCTACTCTAGCTATAATCTCATCAACAAAGGTTGGTTTTCCCAGTGCAAGGCTCCTTCCTCCACGTCCTCTGGTACCTGTAGGGTTAGTATTTTTGGGAATACGTCATCTTGTTCCTCGATTCATGCAGACTATTCATTCCTAAGAAAAGAAAACTAATGTTCTTACAAAAATCTATAATTATCTTCCCCGGCAACGGCGCCAAAATGTTGGGCACTTTAATTGTCTAATTAAATAGATAATTAAGGTGTTCAATATAAATTGTCAAACCCAAGGAAGTTTTGTTATTGCAAGATAATTGTGCACAGTCTATGCTAGATTATGGAAGCAACATTATTCAAATTGCAGTAAGAAACCAGATTGAAAGTTTGAACTTTAACACAATTTGTTGACACAACTAGAGATTCTACAGAATTGAAATCACACTTGCATAAATGAAATCCTGAACTGTTGGGTGCATAAGAATCCTGGAATTATCTAATCTATTCTAACTTTCTATTTTACTCTTGCAGAAAGAAACTTTGTGCTACTTGCTGAAAGGAAACCTACTTAACTACAGAAAATGAATTCACACTTTTGTTTTTAGAGATTAAATCTAATGCAGGAAAGGAAAGCAATTCTCCAACAGTATCGAACAATTTACTCTAATTCTCATGAGACAGACTGATGCACATTTAAACAGAAAGGAACTGACTATAACAACAAATATATGCTAGAAATGCTAAACAGACCAATTATCCAAATCAAAGTGGTTAATCTAAAACAACAAAATAGAGGGGAGTATGTGAGGAAGGTGGGCCCTTTCCCTCTCACTGAATCCACTCGAAAATAGACTACAATAGGTTAACGAAACTCAATTCACTTCTTTATTAATTCACCAAAAAGGTTAAGATACAATGTGTTATTCTTCACTCTTTGTTCACAGCTAAAATTCAGTAGTAATGATTACAAAGGCTCTGCTATTTAAAGATAGAGTTATTCAGTTGAAAACAGACTCAGAACAGCTTTGAGAATCGAATATTCTCAAGATGTTCGTATGATATGCAAAATTTGTTACAAAATCTGTTAAATGATCTTCATCATTAGTTTGAACCAAAACGTGTAACAACCTTGAGGATTAGTCTTCATGATTCAAATTTGTATGAGGGAACAGCTTCCAAGATCGGTGGATATCTGTTGTAGTAGGTGTAGCAACTTCCAAAATGGGTGCGCAATTGTTGTAGTCGTGTAACAACATGCATATTTGGCACACAACTGTAACAACCTTGTGTAACAACAACGATCTTTCTTTAAGACTTGACTGTTCTACACATTTTAATCATTAATTGAATATTCATGGGTAAAATATGAGAAACGCTACCAATCCAACATATTAAAGTGAATAAAATATAAAATAAAGATTAATGATGCATACCTTGGGAAAAAGGGTCTTAGCAACAATTATTAGGCATTTAGCATAGAATTGGTAGAGTTGAATGAGCAAAAGAGATGGTGAAAAAGGGGCATTTCTGGGTCCTAACAGTTGGTACAACAAACAATGAGATTAGATTGTGACAGTCAGAGTGCAATCTTCCTGGCAAAAAACCCAACTTATCATTCGAACACAAAGCATATTGATGTTCAGTATCACTTTGTGAGAGACATGGTTGAGGAAAAGAAGGTGTTGCTAGAAAAGGTTGACACTTTGAAGAATGTTGCAGATTCATTGACAAAGTCTGTGAGCACAAAAAATTTCTCCTGGTGTAGAGTAACAATGGCTATTGCTACCCTGGATTGTTGACTATATAATCCCCTGGACCCCTGGATGAAAATAAAATAACAAGTGGGAGAATGTTGGGTATGTGTTATATTCTTTGCATGTGTGTGTGTGGGCGCATCAGATTCGACAACTACATCTAACGATCCCTCTAGTAGTGATCTTTGTGTCGTGTGCGATAGGTGCTTTCCTAGGGGGGTCCCAGGGGGGGTAGTTATGCCCCCCCTGGTTACGTGCATCGTTCAGGGCAGTGCCCCAATTGTTTTTTTTGGCGGTTTTTGTTATTTTTAGCGGTTTACTAAATTAATCCCGAATTAAGGGATTAGGGTTTTGGTATCTACGAAATACCTAAAAAAATTGTATATATTGTATGGTGAATGGTGAAATTTGATATAATGAATATAAGAAAGGTTTTCCCAGTTGAGGGTTTCCGGTATAAAATCTTTGTGTACTCCGTGTATGAGCCATTGATTAAATTCTGTTTTGCTTAAGAATCTATATTCATTGCTTTACTTCACAGGTTTAAAACTTACAATGTACTGGAGATTCACTTATCCCTTATGGAATATGTCACGGAGACAGTAGTATTTTATCTAAATGTGCTTCAACATGTCATGGAACACCGGGTTCTCTGAAATCCTCACACAACTTTGATTATCACAATATATCATAGTCGAATTCAACACATGATCAAATATTCTAGAAACCAGCTTATGGAGCCACACTGCTTCCGTAAAAGCCTCACAAGCTGCAATATACTCTGCGTTTGTAGTGTTGAGTGCAACAAAATTCTACTTCGTTCTAGTACAATATATCATCAGAGAGCCCAAACTGAAGCATAAACCTGAAGTTCTCTTTCGTTCATCTGCACTCCCTACCAAATCATAATATGTATATCCTTGCAGTTGTACACCACTATTTGAGACATATCTCAAACCATAGTTCGTCATTCCATATAGATACCTCAGAATATGCTTTGTAGCTATCCAATTCTCATGTCTCAGTTCCACCTGGAACTGGCTCAATGTATTCACAACAAAGCATATGTTCGACCTAGTGTTTACCAAATACATTAGTAAGCCAATCAATTTTCGGTACGTGGACGCATCTACTGGCGTGGAATATGAGTATCTCAACTTCTTCAGGTTTGTCACCATGGGAGTGGCCATGGATTTACAATCCATCATCCCAAATCTCTAAAGGATCTCACATCATACTTCCCTTGACCAAGGAATATTTATTTGGGCTTCTTCCATACTTCTAATCCAAAGTAATAGTGCATAAGAACAAGATCTTTCATATCAAATTCATAGGCTATCTCCCTCATACACTAAAGAATGAAAGGTTATGCACCGGTCAGAAACAAGCCATTAACATATAGTAGTAAAATCAGAGGTGCATCATTCATAACCTTGAAGTAAAGGTTCGGGTTTGCATAACTCTTGGAGAATACAAGTCTTGTCAAATAACTATCGATCCGCACATACCAAGCTATTGGAGCTTTCTTGAGTCCATACAAGGCCTTCTTTAATATGTAAACATGAGACTCTTTAGAGTGAACCTCAAAACCTTTAGCTTGCTCGATATACACTTCTTCTTCAATCACTCCATTTAGAAAAGTTGTCTTCACATCCATCTGGTGAAGACTCCAAACCATATAAGCTGCAAGAGAGATAATGGATCTGATAGAAGTGTATCTGGAAACATGTGCAAACGTCTCATCATAGTCTCCTCCCTCTTTATGGGGAAAACTACATCCACAAACCTCTCTTTTTTCTTCTCGAAGCTCCTGTCAGTTGCATGTGAGATCCTTTAGATCTCCTGAAGGCTACCTCCTCCTCAAAGAAAACATCCCTTCTCACCTCAATTTGTGTTTGACCTAGGATGTAGATCCAATATTCCTTTGATGATTCACGGTACCCAACAATTGTACCCTTCCTATATGAAATGTCTAACTTCATCCTTTTCTCCTTGGGCATGTGAATGCAAATAGGACACCCAAATATCTTGAAGTTTCCAACCTATCACTGTAACCAACATGTCATAGTCACTTCCACTAGCTCATCCATGAGACTAGATCCACTCAAGAAAGCAATTTTCATAGGCCCACACAAATCTTAATGCACAAAGTCCAAGATCCCCTTGGATATGTTGTCACTGCTCGGAAATATCCCTTGGCATTCGTGCCAAGAGCACAACCTATGCAAATTCCATCATGCTCAACATGGAGTTGTGGAAACCCCTTCACCATATTACCTAGAATGAGAATATCTCTATAATGAAAATGAGCAAGTATCCTATGCCATAACTTATTCAGACTGATAAAATCATGTACCAGAGCCTGAACTAGTCAAACTGTACAAACTCCTTCTCTGGCTAGAAAAATTCATGTATAAAACTAGAGACTTTCTAATATGTTTCCTTATGCAACCATTACTATATCTCCCTCTTAGAGATATCACTAATGTCCTGCCTCCTACCCAGAACAAGAAACAAGAAAAACAACATGTCCATGGCAACCTCCATGGAATTTAACAAGATAACCTTCCTTGAAAAGACAACAAAAAATTAATATCTCCTAGAGTGGATATCAACAAGTACATGATCCAGGTGGATATCGATGGACACCCACCTTTTTCATCTGGCTCAAAATAGTTTTCTGGCAATTTTGACAATTTACTATTTTTAGCAGTTTTTAACTTCCAAGGCCGTTTTGAGTGCCTAAATGATAGTTTTTCAGGATGAATATTCTTAATGATAACCAAAGGCTCTTATTGATCCCCCAAAATGAATCTCCTCTATGATACCTTTCCAATGAGCTATCGTGTTCCCCAAACAGAGAGCGTATGCCAAAATTACACTCTTGGGAAGTTGATACACCAAACTACCCAAATCGAGGTCCACAAAATTGTTGGCTTTTCATCTTCCAGAGTTAGGTTTTGGATTTTATTTATGATAAAAAGGAATTTGGAGCCTCATTGTAAAATCATCTTCTTGCGAATGTGAGTAGCCATCACATCTCTTCTCAGAGGTAAGCTACCACCATTCTAGCGAGTCTTTCACTCTATATTTTTACAGTCTTTGTACATTTTCGCTCATTAATAGAAAATTGTGTATTATTGTATCTCTGTGTTTATGGTTGCATCTCTGATACATCATGTTATATTATTATATATCCATGATATCTTTGTACATTTCTTTATTATATCTCTGTTCTCATTTCGTGCCAAAAATAATCTGGATCAATGGTATCAGAGCAAGCTGCTCTTGATTGTTTTTCAGTGCATTTCCTCGACGAGGTCCGAGTATAGAAAGTTGGGTCTCGAGCTTATCTCTCTTGAATAAAATCTCTCTCACACACCCAGGAAACCCTCCATGGCCGAAGAAAAGAAAAATGTCAGAGTAGACAATTCTATTAATCCGTTGCTTGAGCAAGCTCTCACGCGACAGAGGGATGAAATGTTGGAAAAAATTTCCCACATCCTTC
Source organism: Picea engelmannii (assembly GCA_009831015.1). NCBI lineage: Eukaryota > Viridiplantae > Streptophyta > Pinopsida > Pinales > Pinaceae > Picea > Picea engelmannii. The sequence goes on from ML792941.1 coordinate 309,629, forward strand.
AACGCCTGCTTATAATAACAAGCGCATCTTCATCAAGCGAACACTTTGGAGGCACCTTGCCTTTCAAGGTACAAGTTAATATTTGTGCTTGGAAAATTGTCAGCCTTCCCACTGAGAATCAAGTCCCTCTTGTGAACTCTTGGCTTCAACACTATCCTCTCTACAATGGTTGCAAAAACACTTTCCTGCGACATCTTGTCACAAACCAAGAAAAAACATCAATCTTGAAAACAAACTTTATATACGAATGAAAATGATGCCAACCAATTCTTTTGCTCTTCAAAGCCATAACTGTCACATCTTGTACATCATCAAAGTGCATGGCGTTTTCCATGCATCTTGGTGCACTCCATATTGACTTACAAGCCGACAAACACCATCGACTAAACATAAGTCGAAAAACATGATTGACACAACATAGTCATCAAGACAACATAGACACAAGTCAAGACTCATTTGAAACACATTGACATTCCAAAATGACAAGTTGGTATTCATGATACACAACCATGTTACATTCATGAGTCACTCATAATGAAACTATCACCAAGTTCACTGTTTACACATACAAAATTACATGCATGTGCATAGCTCTTCAACTCTCCTTCAAGCTGAAATGAAAAGATATATGGCTGCAATAAGAGACTATCATACCCATCTTTTACACCCTCCTAGCGAAGTTGTGCAACAACAAGAATGCCTTCAATAGAATCGCATTCACACGCAAACTTGCATCATACAAGTTATGATAAGTTGTTGCAACTTGTCATACTTTCAATGGAAAATCATACATAAGGCTGAAAATTGCATCTACAAACAGAGAAATGCAAGCCTTACTTGTTTAAGAAATCTAACCATTTCTTACCAAGCAAATTCAATGGTGACTTTTCCGAAAATCCTCTTCTTGTGAATCATCTTGACTCACATCGATGATGGAATCTCCTCTTCCATTCTTACTAGTCTCTTTATCCATTTGCTTCATGTGTTGTGAATGAGTGGTTGGATGCAATGTCCAACATTGGTCAATGAGATGACCCCTCTTCTGGCAGTGAGTGCAAATCTTTTGCATCTTCTTTTCAAGTTGCCTATTCTTGGAAAGTTTCCTGAATGTGATCAATCTTTTCCAACATCTTGAAGCATGATGGTTATCTAAACCAAAATATGTACATGTCTTTTTCTCCCATTTTTACATGAAAATTTACCATGCTCAACATAATCAAAAGCAACTGAGTTACAGGCAGAAATATACCTTGAACATTCACCTTTATCGCCTTCTTGAGGAGGTGAATTTGAAGAGTTACTAGCTCTCTTTTGAATACCAACAACAATGTTATTTTCCTCATGGCTATCACAACTCTCTTGTTTCACACATTGCATTCATCTTGAACACACACTTTTCATGCTTGAGGGATTGAACTTGCAACAAAAGTTGTTCTTGGAATTGTTTCCCTCGTCTCCTCAACTTTGGAATATGCAGAAGTATACCTTGAACATTCACCTTTATTTCCTTCTTGAGGAGGTGAATTTGAAGAGTTACTAGCTCTCTTTTGAAGACCAACAACAATGTTCTTGTCCTCATGGCTATCACAACTCTCTTGTTTCACACATTTGCATTCATCTTGAACACACACTTTGCATGCTTGAGGGATTGAACTTGCAACAAAAGTTGTTCCTGGAACGGTTTCCCTTGTCTCCTCAACTTTGGAATATGCTCCATATTTTTGTTCATATCCAAGACCCCAATACTTGGGCCTCTCCTCAACAACAATAGGCTCAACAATGACTTGTGCATGTTTTCCTAACCCTCTACCTTCATAACCCATTTTTAACAATAACTTGGACCCTATTCTGCTAGTATGTTTTTCAAAAACACCAAAGCATTCAACTTGAGAGAATTTGAAGAAAAACCAACATTACATACCTCATGTTCATGCGTGTACTTGGTAAGGGTTCCCTTTGCCTCATGGAGCTGAGTTTCCATCTCATGCAACTTTTCAAGAAGCTGGTGCTTCTCCTCCTTCATGGCCATCAACTGCTCTTGAAGGACATAGCTCTCCTTCCTATCTTCCCACATCTCTTGCACCATATTTCTCATGGTTACAAACTCCTTCAACGTCTCTTTGTCAAAGAACTTGGCCAATGAAGATGTATGATAACTCTCACTATTTGAAGCTTCCTCCATCCTTGCAAGGTATCAAACTTCAACACAAAACTTACACAATAATACCAACATCTAAATCTCTAGCTATTAATGGAAATCACATGAGAAAAACTATGCTTTGATTCCACCTGATCTGAAAATAGGGGGCTGACTTGTTTTGATATGCAAGCACCCTCTACTCCATCAAAATAAACTTCAGGACCTTGCTCAATGTCTTAGTTGTGCAAGATGATTTATGTGCCAAGTTTAGGCTCCTTTTAGGTGTTTATGTGTGAGGTTTTTTAAAGGTTCAATATGTTGTTTAAAGATTAAAACATCAAGCATAAATTGCAGCAAATAATAACCAACAAACTCACAACAACAACAACATGATAAAGGAGTTCACCCCCAACTAGGCTACATCTCCTTGAGTCTCCATCAATGGACTAGGCTCTCTGGGATTAGTTTGTCTAATTTATTTTACAAGTTGCTTCTCAACTCCAATTAATTTACTGAATGTACCATTGGGTTCAGAATACATAAAAAACCCAAAAATGATTGTTAGATCTCTGAAAACGGACCTTGGCTCATATGGGCATGACCTCTTCTACTCGTGGCCTTGAGCTTCCCTGTGGCCAAAACACCCGTAAAAGTCCTCAAATGCCTCTACAACCTGTTCCAATGAGTTCAAAGCATATCAATTAGCCAATAATGACTATTCAGTCACTAAAAATGGATTTTGGCTCCCCTGGGCATGACCTCCTACGTTGGTGGCCCTAGTGTTGATTAAGGTTGGTTGTCATTGATGTCAACCCTTGAAGAAAGCCCGATAGAACAAAGGTTTGGGTAATGGACCCAATTTTGTTTGATGTAAAGATGAATAATTATTTTCTTGTCATGGTTTATAAGAAGTACATATGGATGAACTCCAAAGTGGTCCCCTTATGGTGAAAGCCCTCACAGGAAGACGCTTTGTGGATTGAGCTATCCTAGAAGTATGGTTAGAGAAACCATGCTTATTTTTGGAATAATGAGATGAAATTTAGTGAATTTGTCAGTAAAACTATCCTATATGGATAGTGCTTGGAATTCCATTTCTAATGGTATGTGGAATGTCACATAACTCCTCACGGTTAGAGAGTTATGGCCATGAGAAGTTGGAGAACCCAGGTTTGGGTAATGGACCCAAGTTTGTTTGATGGATAATGGTATGAGTTTTGATATATTTTTAGGTAATACTATTCTATATGGATGGTACATGTCATTCCATTTCTGGTGGTATGTGGAACGTCACATAACTCCTCACTGTTTGAGAGTTATGGCCTTACAAAGTTGGACGACCCTCTTATGTCATGTAGAAGCCCCAAAAGCTCAAAGAAGTCAAAGTGGTTTAAGAGATTTTAGAAGTTAAATAATAAAGTGAAGTGATGAGTGTACTATAATTCAAAGTGAATAAAAAATAAATTATTTAAATAATAAATTTAATGGAGAAATTAGAGGCGGGTTAACCCTAAAATAAGGAAAGTGGGCAAAGTGACCTAGAAGATGGTTTTAAGGAAGTTACTTGGAGAGTATAAATAAGAGGCAAGGCTCTCTCATTTTAAACACACTTGAGCATATTGAATACCTATAGGTTTTTGAGGTAACCAAAGGACATCTAAGCCGAATTGATGAGGGAAGGTGAAGAAAATAAGGCCAGAATTCAATGAAGGATAAATTCTTTTGATGATGCTTTCTAAGGTATGTTATTTACAAGTCATCTCACAATTTTTGAAATAAATATTTTTATAGAATGATCCAGACCGTGAAATTTCTCTTGCATTGTGGAACCATATTCAAGTATCTGTGGTAAAAAACTCATCTTGTGGGTCATTTTATTTTTGGAGTTACACTCCATGGAAAATAGGGTTTGTGGTTAGTCTTGAAACTAGTCAAAAACAGGTGTTTCGGGTAAAAACGTCATAACTTATTCATAACCTATCCAAATTCAATAAGACAAAATGTTTTGGTTATATTATAGTCTTTAGTATACTTTTTAACATTTTCATATCAATTCAAATAATATTCCGTGCGGGGCATGCTCTACAAGGTCACTCTCTAGAATAATCCAAAATTCAAAAAGGTATGCCATTTTTTCTATAACTCATTTTTTTAGAGGTTCCAAGTAGTGACACCTGGAGGAATTTCATAAAACACACTAAAGAACATTGTGTATCAGTTTCAAATCGTTATTCATTATAGGTACAAAGTTATTATCATTTCAAGTTAGGGTTGTTGACTAATCCAAAACTAGTCATGTGAGACTAAAGAAAAGTTTGATGAAGATGCTAGTCTCTTGTTGTCAAAGTTAAGGAAGGTTTGCAGGTATGTGATCATATACACCAGGTCTATTACAAATTTACAAATAATATTTGGATGATGAAATTGATGAGGGCTTTTGGTTAAGGTACATGTTGGGTACATGGTTGAGACAAGTAGTTGATGAGGTGGCACATACATGAGGTGTATAGTTGATGATGTTGGTACATATTGATGAGTCATAGTTGATGAGTAGTTGACACATGATTTTTACATACTTGGTACATGTTTGGTCACACTTGTGTATGGTACAGGTTGATTACAGGTTGGTTGGTACAGGTTGGTGCATGGTTGATGCACTTGTTTATGGTACAGGTTGATTACAGGTTGAGGTACAGGTTGATGCATGGTTCAAGTTTATTGGTACATGTTTACAGCGATATATCTCACAGTGATAGTGTGACAGTGGTTCCATCATTCTACTTCTACTTCAAGGTGGTTGGACGGGACAAGGATAGGTGGTTGTAGTTGAAGAACATAGGGGGTTGTAGCCTCCTTCTGGTTGTAGCCAGAGAATTGGGGAGTTGGAGATTCCCTCAGGTTGTAGCCTGAGAAACAAGGGGGTTGTAGCCTCCTTCTGGTTGTAGCCAAAGAATTGGGGAGTTGGAGCTTCCCTCAGGTTGTATCCTGAGAAACTAGGGGGTTGGAGCCTCCTTCCAATTGCAGCTGGAAAACAAAGTAAGTTGGTGATTCCAATGAATGTAATTCTTCAAGACATATAAGAAAAAACATTATGTGGTTTTCTCCCGCTTCAGATTTCCATGTAAAACACCAGTGTATTGTTTATGTGTATGATTATTCATTTGTTCATTGCTCATTATTGGATGATAATTATACATTGATATAACACTTGGATTATTTGGTTTAAAAAGGATTATAATTGCTTTATTACTGATTCACCCCCCCTCTCAGTAATCCAACAATTGGTATCAGAGTAGGTTCCTTCAGAAATCAGTTTGACCACTGAAAGGTAGATCATGGAGAGCACCAACTTGTATAAAAATGGAATACCACAGTTTGATGGACATAATTATACTTTTTGGAGCATAAGGATGAAGACATATATACAGGCACAAGAATTTCAATTTTGGCAATTAGTTGTAGATGGATACACAACACCAACAGTTCCACCAACAAATGACAAAGTAGTGAAACTTGGTGAGATTAATTCCAAAGACAAAAATGAACTTTTGAATGGTCTCAGTGATATGGTATTCACCAAAGTTGTACATTTTAAATCCACTAAAGATATTTGGTACAAGATTCAAAATGTTTATGAAGGAGATACAAAGGTCAAAGCAACAAAGCTTCAAACTTATAGAGGTCAGTTCGAACAACTAAAAATGAAGGAAGATGAAAATATTGCATCCTAGTTCTTACGAGTTATTGAAATAGTGAATGAAATCATAGGATTGGGAGAAGAAATCAAAGAAACTATAATTTTTAAAAAGGTGCTAAGATCTTTTCCTATGATATTCAACCCTAAGATATCAACACTAGAAGAAATATCGGATCTAAACTCAATAAGCATGGATGAACTGCATGGAATCTTTACAGCATATGAAATGAGAACTGAATAGGAAAATCCAGATGTTAAAGAAGCAGCCTTCAAAGCATCCAAAAGATCAAAGCAAAAGAAACAACAACAAGAAGAATATAGCAACAACAGTGACGTCTCAGAAGATGATGAAGAAGTGGCCAACTTCGTTAAAATATTGAACAAGGGAACCAATGGTAGGTATAGAGGTAAGCTTCCTTTAATTTGTTTTAATTGTGATGGTATTGGTCATTTTGGTAACAAATGTCCTCATAAGAAAAAGATAAACAATAAAGGTTACTCAAAAGGAAAAGACACATATAAAGGAAAAATAACTACAAAGAAATTTTTCAAGAAAATCTTATGCACCAAAGAAGACAACTCATCATCAGATGAAGATGAATTCAGTGACAGTGAGATAGGAAGAGTTCTATTCATGGAAGTAAAAGACTCTGACAAAGAAGACTCCGAAGAAGAATATGAAGAAGCGAAACAAGGATATGAAGAATTCGAAGAAGAAATTGAAGAGGCAGAAATTCACTATTGAGAAGAATTAATGTGTGTCATAGAAGTTATCACAAGAGAAAATAAGAAAAACAAGAAACTACAAGAAGAACTAGACAAGAAAAAGGACACTCGAGAACTAGAAAAAATGATCACAAAATTAAAGGTTCAAATAGAAGAAGATAAAAGAATTGAAGAAGCACTCAAATAACAGCTAGAAGAAAAGGAAAAGATCATTGGAAACTAGGAAGCAGAGATTGTCACCCTAAGAAATGATATTCAAAAGAAAAATATGTAGAATAGCTCAAATTTTTTGGATGACATTATCAACAGTCAAAAATCTCATCTTGACAAGTCCGAACTTGGATAAAAACAGACAGAAAAGGGATCAAGATCCAAAACAACAAAGCAAGAAACAAATCCAAAAAGCTATGTTGAAACAATCAAAAGGGATAGGAATATATACAAGGAAGATTACAGGGACACTCCTCCACCGAGAAGATTCATTTTTCATAATCAACAATAGACAGATAGGCCTCAAGAAGAAGAAGGATTCATAAGAGAACCTACGTTCAGAATATCTTCAACTCCCATGTATCAAACTATATTTTTTGGTTTATGTTATGCATGTAATAATTTTGGACATAAAGCTGTGAATTGCAAATCTAGCAACAAGAACAATAACAAATTTTAGAGTCATACACAAATGGGTTATTCAAGAAGACCTACTGAAACACAAAGAAGAAGTTACAACAGGTTTTAATCTTTGAGCGCTAAAGTGGAATGTTACAAATGTAACAATTTTGGACACGTGGCCAAAGATTGCAGAATGACAGTCCCGCCTAAAGAACCTCAACATAATAACAACAGTCACAGACAAGAACCTCAGAAAACGACATGGATAAGAAAGCTAGATCAGTATAGCAATGAAGAATGCACAGTCACTCTACAAGATAAGAAGAATAAACACAGTTGGTATGTTGATAGTGGGTGTTCAAAACACATGACAGGTGATAGAGACAAATTTATTACATTATGAAAGGAAAGAAATGGATCAATCTCCTTCAGAAATGATAATTCAGCCAAAATCATTGGAGAAGGCATAGTCTGAATTGGGAACAAGAATGACAAGGCACAAAATGTTCTAATAGTAGAAGATATGCAACATAATCTTCTAAGTGTGAGTAAAATGTGTGACCAAGGTCATAAAGTTACTTTTGATTCACAAAAGTGTGAGATAAGAAGAGAAGGTTCAAGGAAATTGGTCGGTACAGCTGTAAGAACTTCAAACAACATATATGTGTTAAGTGAAATTGGAAATGAAAAGTGTTTTCTAGGAAAGGAAGATGAAATTTGGCTATGGCACAGAAGAATGGGTCACATGCATTTTGATAACCTTGTCAAAGTCAACAAAAGAGAAGCAGTCAGAGAAATTCCCCAGATCACGAAACCAACCAACACTTTATGCAAGCATTGTCAACAAGGAAAGCAAACAAAGACCAGGTTCAAATCAAAGAAATATTCAACAACAAGACCACTGGAAATTGTGCATACTGATCTAGTTGGACCAACTACAATAAAGGGCTTAAAAGGTGAGATATACTTTATGTTATTAGTTGATGATTATACAAGAATGACTGCATTTTTTTTTCTCAAGAACAAGTGAGAAGCTTTTGAAAACTTCAAGATCTATAAGGAAATGGTTGAAAATGAGATGGATTCAAGAATCAAATGCTTGAGATCTAATAATGGAGGAGAGTTCACTTCAAAGGAATTTATGGACTACTGTAGCAGTCATGGAATAAAAAGGCAATTCTCCGTTGCTAGGACACCTCAACAAAATTGAGTTGTTGGAAGAAAAAACAGGACAATACAGGAAATGGCTCGAACAATGTTAAAGGATTCCAAATTAACAGATATATTTTGGAAACATGTAGTGCATACAACAGTTCACATTCAAAACAGAGTAATGCTCAGAAACAACACTGATAAAACTCCCTACAAGCTATGGAAAGGAAGACCAGCAAGTGTGAAGCACTTCAGAGTTTTTGGAAGCAAATGCTACATCAAAAGAAAATATGGCAAAATGGGAAAGTTTGACTCTCGTGTGGACAAATGATTACTTGTTGGTTACTCAATTACAAGGAAAGCATACAAGTGTTTCAATCTAAGATTGAACAAAGTTGTGGAAAGCATCAACGTAACAATTGATGAAACAGGCTACCCAGAATCAAAGGAAGAAAATAAAACAATGGAACAACTTTTCGAAGAAGAAGCAGAAGATGAAGTAGAAGAGGAAAATAAAGAGAATCTGACAGAAACAAAAGAGAAAGTTCAGTAAGTATCTCTAAAGACACCTAGTAGACAAGTATAGAAGAATCATCTTTCAGATCAGATTATTGGAAACAAAGATGCAGGAGTTGAGACTAAAAGAAAAAACCGTTCACCAGAACAAACACACCTAGCACTCTTATCTACAATTGAACCAAACTGTTTTGAAGAAGCCAACAAGGATGAATTTTGGAATAAGGTCATGAATGAAGAATTGGATCAAATAGAGAAAAATGACACTTGGGAACTGGTTCCAAGACCAAAGAATAAGAATGTGATCGGCACAAAGTGGGTCTTCAAGAATAAATTGAATGAAGATGGATAGGTTACAAGGAACAAATATAGATTGGTATGTAAAGGATATGCATAGATTGAAGAAATTGACTTTGAAGAGACATTTGCCCCATTTGCTAGAATGGAAGCAATCCATTTGATTTTATCTTATGCATGCTCCAAAAATATTAAAGTGTATTAGATGGACATAAAGTCATCTTTTCTGAATGGGGAACTCGAAGAAGAAGTCTACATTGAACAACCAGAAGGATTTCAGCTGTCAGAGAACACAAATTATGTGTGTAAATTAAAGAAGGACTTGTATGGTCTAAAACAGGCTCTTAGAGCATGGTACTCTAGACTGGATAAGTATCTACAGCAGGCAGGGCTCAGAAAAGGAAGTGCAGACAACAACCTCTGCATCAAGGTAAGTCAAGGTAATATTTTATTAGTTGAAGTTTATGTTGATGATATTATTTTTGGTAGTGATGATGACAGGTTACGCCAGAAATTTGCAAAAGATATACAGAATGAATTTGAAATGTCATTGCATGGAGAACTATCTTTCTTTCTAGGACTTCAGATACATCAAAGCAACCAAGGAATTTTTATTTCTCAAACCAAGTATATCAGAGAAATGATAAAGAGGTTCGGAATGGAAGATTGCAAACCAGTTACTATTCCCATGCAAACCAGTTGCAAGTTGAGAAAAGATAATGATTCGAAGTCTACAAATCAGAGGCAATACAGGTCAGATATCTCAAAAGAACAAAAGATTTTCAAATATCTCAAAGGAACAGAAGATTTTGGCTTATGGTATCCAAAAGGAAAGGATCTATCACTTATTGCCTACACAGATGCAGATTGGGTAGGTTGTATTGATGACCGACGTAGCACTGGTGGAGAAACGTTCTACTTGGCTGAGTGCTTAGTATCATGACTAAGAAAGAAACAATCATCAATATCTTTATCTACAGCCGAGGCAGAGTATATTGCAACAACATCATGTTGTACACAGGTTCTTTGGATGAAACAAACTCTGACAGATATACAGGTTGAGTATGAAGAGCCCATTCCAATCTATTGTGATAATATAAGCACCATCAATATCTCAAAGAAACCTGTAATGCACTCCAAGACGAAGCACATTCCAATAAAGTATCACTTTATACGGGAGCAGGTTGCAGAAAAGAACATCAGAGTTGAGTATGTGGGCACAAAAGAACAAGCGACAGACATCTTTACAAAACCACTTCCATGAGAAGCCTTTGAGTATCTTCACCAGAGAGTCAGAGTTATTTCTACTCCAAAAATGAATGTTTTTGAATGATTATCTTATATTTCTTATATGTACATGAGGAAGCACCATAAGAGGATAGTTTCGTTAGGGGGAGCAACCCCGGATGGAAATATACTTTTGCCATTGATGACAAAGGGGGAGAGATTTATCAAATGCAGAGGACAGAGGCATGATTCTAGGGGGAGAAATGGTCACAGAGATACAGAGGATAGAGGCATGGTTCCAAGGGAAGCATGAGAGATATGACTTCAGTATTGCATCAGAGTGTTGCCATCAATACCAAAGGGGGAGATTGTTGATTAAGGTTGGTTGTCATTGATGTCAACCCTTGAAGAAAGCCCAGTAGCACAAAGGTTTGGGTAATGGACCCAATTTTGTTTTATATAAAGATGACTCATTATTGTATTGTCATGGTTTATAAGAAGTGCAAATGGATGAACTCCAAAGTGGTCCCCTTATGGTGAAAGCCCTCACGGGAAGACACTTTGCAGATTGAGTTATCCTAGAAGTATGGTTAGAAAACCCATGCTTATTTGTGGAATAATGAGATGAAGTTCAGTGAAAATATCCTACCTGGATAGTTCTTGTCATGCCATTTCCAGTGGTATGTGGAATGTCACATAACTCCTCACGGTCAGAGAGTTATGGCCATGAGAAGTTGGAGAACCCAGGTTTAGGTAATGGACCCAAGTTTGTTTGATGGATAATGGTATGAGTTTTGATATATTTGTAGGTAATAATATTCATGTGGATGGTACATGTCATTCCATTTTTGGTGGTATGTGGAACGTCACATAACTACTCACGGTTTGAGAGTTATGGCCTTATGAAGTTGGAGGACCCTCTTATGTCATGTAGAAGCCCCAAAAGGTCAAAGTAGTCAAAGTGGCTTAAGAGATTTTAGAAGCTAAATAATAAAGTGAAGTGATGAGTGTACTATAATTCAAAGTGAATACAAAATAAATTATTTAAATAATAAATTTAATGGAGAAATTAGAAGTGGGTTAACCCTAAAATAAGGAAAGTGGGCAAAGTGACCTAGAAGATGTTTTTAAGGAAGCTACTTGAAGAGTATAAATAAGAGGCAAGGCTATCTCATTTTAAACAAACTTGAGCATATTGAATACCTATAGGTGTATGAGGTAACCAAAGGATATATAAGCTGAATTTATGAGGGAAGGTGAAGAAAATAAGGCCGGAATTCAAGGAAGGATAAATTATTTTGATGATGCTTTCTAAGGTATGTTATTTACAGGTCATCTCACAATTTTCACAATAAATTATTTTCTAGAATGATTCAGACCGTTAAATTCCTATGAAATTGAGGAAACATATCCAAGTATCTGTGGTAAAAAATTCAGCTTGTGGATCATTTTATTTTTGGAGTTACACTCCGTGGAAAATAGGGTTTGTGGCTAGTCCTGAAAATAGTCAAAAAAAGGTGTTTCGGGTAAAAACGTCATAACTTCTTCATAACAGATCCAAATTTAGTAAGACAAAAATTTTTGGTTATATTATAGTATGTAGTATGTTTTGTAACATTTTTAGATTGATTCAAAAAATATTCTGTGCGGGGCACGCTCTACAAGGTCGCTCTCTAGAATAATCCAGAATTCAGGAAGGTATGCCATTTTTGCTATAACTCATTTTATGAGAGGTTCCAAGTAGTGACACCTGGAGGAATTGAATAAAAAATACTGAAGAACATTGTGTATCAGTTTCAGATCATTATTCATTACAAGTACAAATTTATGATCATTTCAAGTTAGGGTTGTTGACTAATCCAAAACTAGTCATGTGAGACTAAAGAAAAGTTTGATGAAGATGCTAGTCTCTTGTTGTCAAATTTAAGGAAGGTTTGCAGGTATGTGATCATATACACTAGGTCTATTATAGAGTTACAAAGGCCTAAAGGCTCCACAAAGCTTAAGGCAAATTTAGAGAAATAAAAGGGAGACAATAACAACAAGGGGAAAATTGCCTCCCAGAGTGGCAAATATGGTTTTTGAGTGTTTTTATTTATTGATTGTTGAGAACAGTTGACTGTTGAAGTTTTTGGACAACACATTATTTTTGGATATGTTGGATATTATATTTTTGGATATGGTTTCAAATATCATTGATATTAATTTTCAAATTATGAGAGTGATGATGGGAGCCACAAGGAGGGATGTGTTTGATTGATTAACTAGTTGTGTTTATGATTGTTAAGAAACTAAAGGGACTCACAAGGGGTCCCACCTACTAGTTATTATTTATTAAGACTCTTATTATTATTTTATTAATTTCCCCCCTAAACTAAAAGTTAGTTGAGTTTTAGTTAACTTAACTAAAAGAGGTAGTTTAACTACTTCAACTAATTTTTATTGCTTAAAGGAAAAAAGAGAAGGGGGAACAAGAGGAGAATAGAAGGAGAAAGCATACTAAGGTCTGCTCTTGAGTTTTATTGAGATAATCTAGTTTTCATTCATTCTTTAATTCATTGAAAGCCTGATTCTCTTTTATGATAGCAGGGTCCTATTGTAGACAACAAGATTCAAGGTTGAATTACATCATTCAGACACTTGTTTTTTAGAGGTGTTGATCTATCTTTGATAATCTGTGTAGACTTGTTTGTTTGTGAATTAAATTTCATGGCCGATAAAGGATATTGTGCAGAGTCGAGTGGGAAACAATCTGTGACAAGATGATCTAGCTTTTAAAGTTTAGTTTTTTACTTTCTGTCAAAAGTCATTTTTTATGGTTTTCATCGAGAACATCTAAGTTTGACTTTGGTCCAAACTTCCTCAGGGAATTTTGTAAAGAGAATGATTCTTCTATAAATTGGAATGAAAAAAACGATTGCTTTATGTCTCATCTGTGTTGATTATTGACTTGGTATTTTTACTTTTGTCTCTACATTTATTTATGCATATGTTATATTCATAAAATTACATAAACATTGAATTTTTCAACAATCTCTCATTTATAAAAAAAATCATCCTATGCCCTTGTAACCAATACTTTTGGATTAGGAAACAATTTTTGATAGCTATAAACATAGGGTGATATTCCCATCTATCTTGCTTTAGCCAAGTAAGATCTGAAAATGCTTGAGTAATATTATTTCATATCTTTTACTCAACATTTATTTGGCGACCATACTAGGGAGATCTTCCATGTCTCTCTGGTTTATTTTTATGATTGATTATCATCGAATATATCTATTTTCTGATATTGATTCTTTCACTGTTTCATTTCTTAATGACTGTGCATGTTGCAAGACAACTTAATATTGAGCCTGGTCTTCAAGATCATACCATCATTTCTTTAAACTTGTTTAATACCATTTTAGACACTACTAATACTGGGATGAGGTTAATCGTTCATGGGAAACAATTGAACAAGACATAAGTGCCCAATGTTGGTTGTGGAGCCTGATTATCTTCTTGATTCAGAGGTCCTTTACTTTTCAGCCGTGTTTATACCCCATGAAGTATTTACACCCCAGAAGTATGTACACTCTTCCACACGGGGGAGTGCAGAGAGGGGGTACCCCCTCTGTGGGGTCTGGGGGGGCTATCCCCTCGGCTGGGGGGTCTAGGGGCAAGCGGGGGTTTGGGGTCGAAGCCCCCGAAGGAAAAATTGTCTTGTAAAAGTATATTGTAATTTCATTGTAAATTTGGACCGTTCATTATAAGGTTGCAGATCTAACTGTAGAAATTATGTTAGGGTCTTTTTCCCTAGAAGGCAACCCTCTTTTATGAGGGAAATGTATTGCGGCTATGTATGATGGCGAGTATTGTATTATGAGATTGGATACTGTGAGAAAAAGAAGAGGAAGTTACAACAGGTTTTGTTGTAGGTTCTATCCCTTCATTTGCTGGATAATAATAAAGGAAGGACCTGGCAATTTCTCTGGTGGACGTAGCCCACACTGGGTGAACCACGTATATCTGTGTCTCTCTTGTATTGTGTATCTTCTATGTTTTGTTTCTGCATTTATTTTATTTTATTTCTCTGCGGTCCTGTTTTTTCTAACAACTGGTATCAGAGCGAAAGGTAACTCGCAGGAAAAGAGGGTTCCTGGTTCGAGTAGGAACAATGTCGAAAGATGGAAAGTTTAGGGTCGAGAAATTTAACGGCCAAAACTACCAGTTATGGAAGATGCAGATGGAAGACTATTTATATTAGAAGGATCTATTCCTGCCATTGGGTGGAATAGCAAAGAAGCTAGTAGCTACAAAGGACAAAGAATGGGAGATTCTTGACAGAAAGGCTCTAGGAACGATACGGCTGAGCCTGGCAGCGTCAGTGGCTTTCAATATTTCCAAAGAAAAGACAATGAAGGGTTTGATGGACACATTGGCCAAATTGTATGAAAAACCCTCGGCGTCCAATAAGGTATTTCTAATGAAGAGATTATTTAATATGAAGATGTCGAAAGGTGGGTCTGTTGCAGATCATTTAAATGATTTTAATACAGTTACTAATCAACTAAGTTCTGTAAAAGTGGACTTTGATGATGAGGTCAGGGCTCTTCTAATCTTGTGCTCATTGCCAGAAAGTTGGAATGGCTTGGTCATAGCTGTAAGTAACTCTGTCTCTGGTTCAAATACTTTAAAATTTGATGATGTTGTTGGTGTTATCCTTAGTGATGAAATGTGATGGAAAAGCACAGGTGAGACATCAGGAAATGCATTGAACATGGATAACAGGGGAAGACAAAAGGATAGAGGAAAGAGTTTTGGGAACCGTGGGAATTCTAGGAAGGATAGATCCAAATCTAGACTTGGAAAGATAGAGTGTTGGAATTGTGGGAAGAAAGGACATCTGAAGAAAGACTACAGAGCTACAAAGAAACAAAAAAATGGACAACAAAAGAGAAATCAGGAAGCAAATGTAACAGGTGATGTGTTACAAGATTCTTTGATTCTTTCTATAGATAATATTTCTGATTCTTGGGTAGTAGATTCAGGGGTTTCATTTCACACCACACCCCATAGGAAACATTTTCTAGATTATGTTCAAGGTGATTTTGGATAGATTCATTTGGGTGACGATGCACCATGCAAAATTATTGGAATGAGAAAAGTAAAAATAAAGCAATGCAATGGAAACCAATGGTTATTGAAAGAGGTAAGACATGTTCCAGATTTAAGGAAAAATCTAATTTCAACAGGGCAGTTGGCAAGTGAAGGTTGTATATCCATATTTACAAATAAGGCGTGGAAGGTCATCAAAGGATCATTGGTGATAGTGAAAGGAGAGAAGGTAGGTACATTGTATTTATGTACTGGTAATACTGACTCTTCTATCTCTCTAGCTTTTACAGGAGTGGATACAACACTGTAGCATCATAGGCTTGGACATATGAGTGAGAAGGGGATGTAGATACTTCACAAAAGAAATTTGTTGCCAGATCTTAAACAAATTGATTTGGACTTCTGTGAGCATTGTGTTTATGGAAAACAATAGAGAGTCAGATTTCTCATAGTCGGAAAAGAAAAGAAGAGTGAAAGGTTAGAGCTTGTGCATACAGATGTATGGGGACCATCTCAGGTATCATCTCTTGGTGGATCTCAGTATTATATTACTTTTATTGATGATGCAACTAGAAAAACTTGGGTTTATTGCATTCGACAAAAATCTGATGTTTTTGATACTTTTAAGAAATGGAAAGTTTTGGTTGAGAATGAGACAGGAAAAAAGTTGAAGTGTCTCAGAT
>ML792941.1:336757-352534 GCA_009831015.1 Picea engelmannii
AATGTAATTCTTCAAGACATATAAGAAAAAGCATTCCGTGGTTTTTTCCCGATTTGGGTTTCCACGTAAAACACTGGTGTACTGTGTATGTGTATGATTGTTCATTTGTTCATTGCTTATTTACTCTGCAGTTATTGGATAATCATGCTTCATTGATATAACACTTGGATTATATGGTTAAATTGCTCTATTACTGATTCACCCCCCCCTCTCAGTAATCCAACAGCAAAGAGAAACATAAAGAAGAGGAGTCGAAAAGGAAGGTGGGTGAAACCATTTCCTTGAACATTGGAACACCTGAGTCCCCAAAGAACGTTAAAATAGGCGTTGAATGTTCTGATGAAGAAAAAATGAAGTCTGTCAAACTGCTTGGTGAATTTCAAGATGTTTTTGCTTGGTCTTATGAGGATCTTCATGGTTTTGATCCCGCTCTTATACAACATTCCATTCCTATCAAGGAGGGGATAAAACCATTTAGGAAGAAACAAAGACCTATCGACCCTGCACTGGAAGCAACTATTCAAAAGGAGTTGGAAAAACATTGAAGGTTGGGATTATCTTTCCGGTTAAGTATTCATAATGGGTTTCTAATTTGGTTCCCGTTAGGAAAACAACTGTTCAAATGAGATTATGCGTGGATTTTCACGCATTAAATCGGGCTAGAATAAAATATCACTTTCCTCTCCCTAATATGGAAATGATTTTGCAGCAAGTTGCAAGGTCGCAAATGATGTCCTTACTTGACAGTTTCTCTAATTACAATCAAATCAAGGTAAAAAGGGTAGATAAATATAAAACCACCTTTATTACTCGTTGGGGAACTTTTATGAACGTATGCCTTTTGGCTTATCCAATGTAGGTGTCACTTTTCAAAGAGATATGCAGATAGCTTTTGACAATTTGATCGGCAAGATCATTCAGATCTATCTTGATGACTTAACTGTGTACTCTAAAAACCAATCAGATCATTTTGGTCATCTTAAAAGAGTTCTCATGCAATGTAGGAAATTTGACATTTCTCTAAATCCTTCTAAGTCTATTTTTGGTGTTACCGAGGGAAATCTCCTTGGACACATTGTCTATGATTCATGAATAAGTATTGATCCTAAAAGGATTGGTGTTATCCTAAATCTGCCTTCTCCCACTTCCAAGAAGGAGGTTCAAGCTTTTATGGGGGTTATTAACTTTGTCCGTAGGTTTGTTTCTGATTTGGCTGTAATGTTCAAACCAATTCATAATCTGCTTAAGCACGATCGTTCCTTCTCTTGGACAGATGATGTCAAAGATTCTTTTGTAGGGATCAAGAAAGCAATCATCTTCGCACCAGTTTTGGCAAAGCCGAATTTTGAGAAAGAATTTATTGTTGGATTACTGAGAGGGGGGGGGTGAATCAGTAATAGAGAAATAATAATCCTTTTTAAACCAATTAATCCAAGAGTTATATCAATGTAGAATTATCATCCAATAATGATCAATGAACAAATGAACAATCATACACATACACAGTACACCAGTGTTTTACGTGGAAACCCGAAGCGGGAGAAAACCACAGAATGTTTTTCTTATATGTCTTGAAGAATTACATTCATTGGAAGCACCAACTTCCTTTGTTTTCTGGCTGCAACTAGAAGGAGGCTCCAACCCCCTAGTTTCTCAGGCTACAACCTGAGGGAAGCTCCAAATCCCCAATTCCTTGGCTACAACCAAAAGGAGGCTACAACCCCCTATGTTCTTTGGCTACAACCGAAAGGTGGATACAACCACCTGTCCTTGCCCCGTGCAACCACCCTGAAGTACAAGTAGAATGATGGAACAACTTTCACACTATCACTGTGATATATATCACTATAAACCTGTACCAATAAACTTGAACCATGCATCAACCTGTACCTCAACCTGTAATCAACTTGTACCATAAACAAGTGCACCAACCATGCACCAACCTATACCAAACAAACTTTAATCAACATGTACCGTGCACAAGTGCAACCAACCATGTACCAAGTATGTACCAATCATGTGTCAACTACTCATAAACTATGACTCATCAATATGTACCAACATCATCAACTATACACCTCATGTATGTGCCACCTCATCAACTACTTGTCTCAACCATGTACCCAACATGTACCTTAACCAAAATCCCTCATCAATTTCATCATCCAAATATGATTTGTAACTCTGTAATAGACTTGGTGTATATGATCACATACCTATAAACCTTCCTTAACTTTCACAACAATAGACTAGCATCTTCATCAAACTTTTCTTTAGTCTCACATGACTAGTTTTGGATTAGTCAACAACCCTAACTTGAAATGATCATAAATTTGTACCTGTAATGAATAACAATCTGAAAGTGATATACAATGTTCTTCAATGTTTTTTATGCAATTCCTCCAGGTTTCACTACTTGGAACCTCTCAGAAAATGAGTTATAGCAAAAACGACATACCTTACTGAATTTTGGCTTATTCTAGAGAGCAACCTTGTAGAGCGTGCCCCACACGGAATATTTGTTGAATCGATATGAAAATTTTACACAACATACTACAGAATGTACTCTAACCAAAACATTTAGTCTTACTGAAATTGGATCTGTTATGAAGAATTTATGACGTTTTTACCCGAAACACCTGTTTTTGACTAGTTTCAGGACTAGCCACACACCCTATTTTCCACGAAGTGTAACTCCAAAAATACAACAACCCACAAGATGAATGTTTTACCACTGATACTTAGATATGTTTCCTTAATTTCATAGAAATTTCACGGTCTGAATCATTCTAGAAAAAAAGTTATTTCGAAAATGGTGAGATGACCTGTAAATAACATACCCTAGAAAGCATCATCAAAAGAATTTATCCTTCCTTGAATTTTGGCCTTCTTTTCTTCACCTTCCCTCAGAAATTTGGCTTATATATCCTTTGGTTACCTCAGAAACCTATAGGTATTCAATATGTTCAAGTGTGTTTAAAATGAGAGAGTCTTGCTTCTTATTTATACTCTCCAAGTAGCTTCCTTAAAAACATCTTCTAGGTCACTTTGCCCACTTTCCTTATTTTAGGGTTAACCCACTTCTAATTTCTCCATTAAATTTATTATTTAAATAATTTACTTTGTATTCACTTTGAATTATAGTATACTCATCACTTCACTTTATTATTTAACTTCTAAACTCTCTTAAACCACTTTGACTACTTTGACCTTTTGGGTCTTCTAGATGACATAAGAGGGTCCTCCAACTTCATAAGGCCATAACTCTCAAACCGTGAGGAGTTATGTGACGTTCCACATACCACCAGAAACGGAATGACATGTACCATACATATAGAATAGTATTACCTAAAAATATATCAAAACTCATACCATTATCCATCAAACAAACTTGGGTCCATTACCCAAACCTGGGTTCTCCAACTTCTCATGGCCATAACTCTCTAATTGTGAGGAGTTATGTGACATTCCAAATACCACCAGAAATGGCATGAAAAGAACTATCCATATAGGATATTTTAATTGACAAATTCACTGACCTTAATATCATTATTTCACAAATAAGCATGGGTTTTCTAACCATACTTCTAGGATAACTCAATCCACAAAGCGTCTTCCCGTGAAGGCTTTCACCATAAGGGGACCACTTCGGAGTTCATCCTTCTGTACATCTTATCAACCATGAAAAGACAATAATGAGTCATATTTACATCAAAAAAACTTGGGTCCATTACCCAAACCTTTGTGCTACTAGGATTTCTTCAAGGGTTGACATCAATGACAACCAACCTTAATCAACATTTATGATACATACTAATGCCACAGAGGAAGCAGTTTCTGCTATCCTCATGTAAGGTGATGACCAAGGTAACAAAAAACCAGTGGCTTACATGAGTCAAAGATTGTCTGATGATGAATTTAAATATTCTTTTATTGAAAAACATGTTTTTGCTCTTGTTAAAGCCGTTGAAAAATTTCGCCACTTCATCTTAGGTAAGCATACATTGGTAAGAGTCCCTTTACCTGCTGTCAAGTTTTTTTCTCATAGACTTATCTTTCAGGGAAGCTTTCACATTGGCTTGCCAAGATCCAAGAGCATGATTTAACTATTGTGACTTATACCACCATCAAGCGACGTGACTTATCCCTTCACTTAGCTCAGCATGCTGAAACTAGTGAAGAAATTGATGAACATGATAGTTCCCTATCAACACTATTCTACATTGATAATCAGATCCTTCCTGTGTCTGAACATCCTTGGTATAAGAATTTGGTTTAACATTTGCAAAACCAAAGATGTTAAGATAACTTAGACACTCATCAAAGAATAAGGCTCCATCTTGAATCTGCTAGATACGTCATTATAGGAGACTTCTTCTTTAGAAGATCTATTGATGGTATGTTTCTTCGTTGTGTAAACAATGAGGAAGCACAAAAACTGTTGCAAGAAACTCATGGTTCTTCAAATTTTGTTATTCACGTAGGAGGTCAATTTTCTGCTAAAACCATGACTTTTAAGATTATCATAAAAGGATACTATTGGCCTTCAATATTTCATGACTCTTATGTTTTTTTGAGATCTTGTGACAAGTGCCATAAATTTGCTGGGAAAGAATGTCTTTCAGCCATGTCCTTACACCCTTTCCTCCTAGACTTTCCTTTTTCAAAGTGGGGGTTGGATTTTATTGGTCCTATTAATCCTCTGTATTCGGCAGGACAAGTCTTTATCTTGACAACCATAGACTATTTTACAAAATGGGCTGAAGTTGTCCCGCTTAAACATTCAACAGATGATCAGGTGATTTATTTCCTTGAAAATAACATCTTTTCCAGATTGGGTCTTCCTTTGGAAATTATTACAGACAATGGTCTCGCTTTTATTTTTTCTAAGATGACCCAATTTTTAGCTAAGTTGGGAGATAAACATTTCACCTCATCAACTTATTACCCCTAAGGAAATGGGCAGCCCGAGTCTACCAACAAGAATCTGGTGAGAATCGTCAAAAGGCTCATCGAAGATAAGCCTCTTCAATGGCACACTCTCCTCACTTACGCCCTTTGGGTAGATCGAAACACCGCCAAGGTGAGCACTGGTTGCACTCCTTTCCATATTGTTTATGTTCAACAAGCCATTCTTCCTACTGAGATGGAAAGTTCCTCCTTTAAGGTTAATGCTATAGATCGAAGAATTAAATTCTTTTGATGTTTCACAAAGGACAAATGCACTCCTTTCTTTAGAGGAGCAAAGGACGTTTTCCTTGGGTAATATAAAAAGGAGACAGCAGAATGCTAAGAATTATTTCAACAAGAGTGCCAAAACTATCAAATTTAAAGTCAATGAGAAAGTACTGCTATGGAATTCAGCTCATGCTGATAGGGGAAGACACTCAAAGTTTCAAAAATTATGGTTGGGTCCTTTCAAGATCGCTTTTGTCCTGGGTGCAAACACTTACATTCTAAAAGATTTACAAGAGCGATTTTTTTCCTACAACACTAACGGTTCTCACTTAAAACACTACGTGGAACCAATTTGAAGAGTTTAACGATGTTTGGATTGCTCTGTATTTTAGTAGTTAACTTTTGATTTCATTTTAGTAGTTTAATTTCTACTATTTCAATTTTTCTTTTAAAATAGTTTTCAATTTTTCTTTCATTTTGGTAGTTTTCCTTTTGTTGTTTGTATTTCTGTCATTCCATTTATGTTGTTTTCAATTTTGCAATTTCATTTTTGTTATGACATTTCTTTATTTTGTTCTTTTGATTTCAATTTTTGGTCAAGAATAAAATGTTGGATAAGTTCTGCCACAATGACACTCCTGCAATGTATTGTTAGTCAATAACAATCAAGCTTACATGGTTGTTATGATGTTCCCCCTGAAAGAATCATTGAAATTGTTATCTACTTTCACTGTTGTCTTATGAGATAAATGGTTACTTCCCGCTTCTGCTTTCCATTTCTTTGTCCATTTTAAGATTCAAAAGAGAAAGTCCAGAAAATTTTTCTCCTTGAAGTCAAGAGAAAATTCTGGTTGAATGATTATGCTTACAGGGATAAACCCCCTCATACTTAACACTTTCCATGAGTTATTACCAAATTCCCAGTCATTTTCCATTAAATCCTCTCACTTCCCCCTGTGGCATAATCATTCTGGTTTATATCTTCTTGATCTGATGTTACTTGGTCTACAGAACCATACATTCTGAGTTCTTAATCTGTTGGAAACAAATTTCCCTATGGAGTCACTAGTTTGTTGACAATTAAAATCGCAACGAGGAATTTTGCCTGCAAAGTATTGCAAAAGCCCTATTATTTAAACTATGCTAATAATATAATAATAGTAGGTGGGACCCCCTTGCAGACTGGAGGCTCGAAGATAGTCATATCACACATTTTTTTTTGTTGTTTTGATGCTGCTTACAGGGTCCTATATGGTTGACAATGCAGTCATTATTTCATTTTGACATAGTGACAGGTGGATGATGCATTTTATGGGATGTTCTACAATTCAAAGCATTATTTTTATGTTATGATTGACATATATTTACAGTTTCTATGTTTAATCATGTCACAAGTCACCATGATTTATTACCTGGCCACACATACACAAGAAATATGTTAGTAATGACATAACCAAAACAAAGAAAAAAAACTTATGGAAAAGAATCCTAAAAGGAAGGATCTAGGTTTGAGTTATGTTAAGAATTATATGCAAATGGAAGATTAAGGGATGTTAGTGCTAGTCCTAAAACTATTATATGTTGGTTAGTGACTATGCAAATTTCATTTGAATTATTTTGGGCACATATGATATGGCAATGCATATGGTATGGCATGAAAACTTTGCAAAGGTTAACGTGAATGTTTTGGGTGGCGCATTGGGCAAGGAATATTGTCACATATTTCAATGGCTTGGAAATTGATTACATGGTTAATGCATGGGTGAAGGTTTAGCTATCTTGTACTTCGGAATTGAATAGGATATGAGATTGAATCGACGTGCAATAAATGCATGTCACTCCATACTCCCCCCATCAGGTCGTCACCCTAGTATGGTTCTTGGTGGTTAAGCTCTGCATTTCAATCTTGGGAAGAAAACGCTCGACCAACTCCCCAATTTAAGTTCTCGGTTACAGGTATGGTTCTTTTTCACCCCATCCATGAATTACGCTCTGTGTATGAACAAACAATGGCTTAGTAATGCTTGGGTTTGTGTTTTCCTGAGAATGGAAACTATGTAAATGCGTGATTCTTCTCTACGGAATGAATGTGTAATTGTTTAGATTGCAAGAAAAATAATTGGTTTTGGTTGAGTTGTGCATTCGTTGGTTGCTCTATTGGTTAAAATCATGGTGGGTCTCTGTGGATTTTTAAATGAATATGGGTATTATCGCTCTGTGTTTTAATGGTGGAGGGTTTTGCTCTGTGTATTACTGCTTGTTGCTTCCTCACAGTTATGAGTGTATCCCTATCCAGTCGTGTTCAGATCACCATTTGGTTGTTGTGTATTTCTCAAACCAGAGTCATGGTTGTGGGATCAGTGTCTTGGCACCAAAATATTTCAAGAATCGGTCTTAGGGTGTCCATAACGTCGATATATATTCTTTATGGTTGTTTAATGATATAAGGTATGCCTCGGGTTATGCATCCTCACTGACATTGTTGTCAAATGATTCAGATCTTAAGAAATAGACAGAGGTTATACCTCTGTTTGTTTTGGGTAACTGTCATTGTCCAGTTCACAGACACCTCTCCTCTGCAAACGGAGGCGCACTATGTACATCTATTTTTCTACCGTACCCATCGTTGTTTCCTCTGTGGCTAATTGTTGTTCTATTTGCCCAGATCGAGATTTATAAGGAAACCCTGTGGCTTCGACCGTGTTGTGTCGAAGGGATCTTTGCCTCTAGTTGATATGCCTCTGAGGACCTTCAGTTCTCAGTGCTATTGATGACTGAGCACACTCTTGATTGTCTCCTTGTATTTGTTGTTACAGAGCCCGATTTTAAATTACCCAACTGTTCTTTCTCCTGTCAGGCATCTCTTGGTTGTCGAAGATTGGTTTATCAAGTGGAATGATTATGAAAGTTTTCATCGAGTACCTATCTCATCTTTCCATGATTAAATTGGTTGAATGGTTGTGATTGGGAATGAATAATAATATGCAGTCGAGGGTTGTTATCCTCTCGTTAGGTTTCCACTCACTTTTTTACAAAGTTGTCTTAATTGCAAAACATAAACACCTATGTGTTCAACTAGGCCCGATCAGGGTTATAGATAATTATGGAATTGGTAACTGTGTGTATTTGGTTATGTTCGTTGTGCATATGTTATGGAATCATCGTGCATATTGGAAATAGTTACATCGACAGTGACAAGGTTCGAAGTTTTGTGTGGACTGTGGTTTCGTTGCAAAAACTTATTGGTTGATATGATGAAGAGTGTATGTAATCGGGCATGTTCTGGAAATCTGTTCGATTTGGAAGGAACCTGTGCATATGCTTAAAATTGGTTGATCGTGAATTGATAGACAGGGTATGATATTTTTATAGTGATGCTTATGGGATAGATGTGGAGCAATGTTGTTGTGTGTTTTCTTTTAATTCTTAAAAGGAAAGAAAATAAATTAAAGACCAATCATTTTCTTAACAAGACTGTTGAAAGTTGTTTTGATTATGAGTATGATTGTAGACTTTTCTAATTGAGAAGTTTTGAGGAATTTAAATGTTGAACAATGAACAGTTTTGATACACGGTAATTATTGAATTGGTGTTGGTATTTTTTGTAATGAGTAAAGAGTTATGTTGATTGATTACTTGATTTGTTTTATGAACAATATTTGTTATTTCCCTGCCATTCTCTCACTTTTCCACACATTACAAGTCCCCTCACCTTCCCAGATTCACTATTCACTCCATGTTCTTAAAATTAAATTATAGTTAAATGAAAACTTTGTATTATTATAGAAATTGAAGGATGACACAGGGATGAGTTACAATTGATACGTTTTGTTATTACAATACAGTTGATTGTTGATGATTTGTTGAGCAGTAATCATGATCTACCCCCCTTCATTTTACCACTTTTCGCTCAATACAATCCCTCATATATCCCAGAACCCTTATTCACCCCCTGGTCATTGACAAGTATTAAACGATTTTTATGGATTGGATTGCATGAGTCTGATGTGTTGTTGAGACAAACTTTGTTTCATATTTAAAGAGATGTCATGTATGGTTTGTTGAATAAACTAATTGCTAATAAATAATACATACAGGAATGAGCTTATTTAGAAGAGGTAGCCATGGATGGGGTAACAAGGGAAGAGGAAATTGGAACAAGGGCCCTAGAAGACCAAGGTTTTCTATACATTTTTATGCAGACTCACAAGATTTGAACCAGTTATTCCAAGCTGGATTTTTCAATTGGATTAGACAAGGACTGGTCCAACCTAGGCCAGAAAGGCCTCCTTTCCAAGCCCCACATGTCCCTGGTATCCCAATTCCCCCTCATGTCTCATTACAACTTGAAGTCTCTGAAAATGATGGATGGAAAGAGATTGTCCACCCGACAGTCTCCCAACATCGTGGCTGGCCCAATTGGTCTCTACCTGCTCCTCCTCCACCGGTTAACCAAATTTTCCAAGCTTCCCTTGCACACTCACTAGTGCAGTCTTCCCGCGTAAGCAAGAGGTCAAAAACTGAAGCCCACCATGTACCTAATAAAGGAAAAGTTGTTATTGCCCCCTCCTCTCCCTCAAATTACTCTTCTAAATCCATTTCATCCTGCATGCATTTGAGAGATGATTGCTCTAGTGTTATCAGTGAGATCAGGCCTAAAGTCTCCACACAACTTAAGGAAAATTCAGAGAAATCAAAGGGAGACAATAGCAACAAGGGGAAAATTGCCTCCCAAACTAGCAAATAATGTTTTTGAGTGTTTTTCTTTATTGATTGTTGAGAACAGTTGACTATTGAAGTTTTTGGACAACACACAATTTTTTGGATATGTTGGATATTATATTTTTTGGATATGGTTTCAAATATCATTGATATTAATTTTCAAATTATGAGAGTGATGATGGGAGCCACAAGGAGGGATGTGTTTGATTGATCAACTAGTTGTGTTTATGATTGTTAAGAAACTAAAGGGAGTCACAAGGGGTCCCACCTACTAGTTATTATTTATTAAGACCCTTATTATTATTTTATTAATTTCCCCCCTAAACTAAAAGTTAGTTGAGTTTTAGTTAACTTAACTAAAAGAGGTAGTTTAACTACTTCAACTAATTCTGATTGCTTAAAGGCAAAAAGAGAAGGAGGAACAAGAGGAGAATAGAACGAGAAAGCATACTAAGGTCTGCTCTTGAGTTTTATTGAGATATTTCAGTTTTCATTTATTCTTTAATTCATTGAAAGCCTAATTTTCCTTTATGATAGTAGGGTCCTATGGTAGACAACAAGATTCAAGGCTGAATTACATCATTTAGACACTTGTTTTTCAGAGGTGTTGATCTATATTTGATAGTTTGTGTAGACTTGTCTGTTTGTGAATTAAATTTCATGACTGATAAAGGATATTGTGAAGATTCGATGGGGCAACAATCTGTGGCAAGATGATATAGCTTTTAAAGTTCAGTTTTTTACTTTCTGTCAAAAGTTCTTTTTGTAGAATTCCTACAGAAACTCCAATAGATCCAAAATTCTAGTTAAATTGAACACATGCAATTTGTTGATATTCAAGAGATGAGAGAAAGTTTTTGCTCCATAAATCAGAGAATTATATTAATAAAAAATGAATATGCATGAGAAACCATCCTCAAAAAGAAGAGAGGAGGTGAATATATAGAATTTCCAACATAGAAATTCTAGTCAAAAAAAGCTAGAAATAGCTAAAATAGGTGTCATAAGCTAAGGGAGACCACATAGTTCGACCTAGACCACTAAAGATACATGTCACACACTCATTAATGTCTACAAGAGTCAAGTGATGTGCATTAGCTCACTTAAGCTCACTTAACTGACAAGAGAAGCAGTTCCAACTCACTTAACTGACCCGAAATAGTAGTTACTAATAATAGTAACGGAAAAAATCATTAATTAAGGAATAAATATCTCACTCAAAGAGGAGGTGAACATTCCCCAAATATAGATGAGTTTTTGCATGGGGGAGTTGGAATAAATCATGAATAAATCAAGAAAATCAAGAATAAATCGAGAAAATCAAGAACTGGGAGTTGAGACTTGATCTAAAATTAGCAATTTTCCCTAAAATCTAGGGATGAGGCACCCTTCTTCTCTATGTGGCCAAATTAGGTGAAATAAAGTGTAAATGAATGTATTAACCAAGATATAGGAGTCTAATCTAGGTATAAACTAATGTAAGTTAGGGTTATGCTCCAACACTTTTTTATGGTTTTCATCGGGGACATCTAAGTTTGACTTTGGTCCAAACTTCCTCAGGCAATTTTGTAAAGAGAACTATTCTTTTGATAAATTGGAATGGAATAAGCGATTTATTTATGTCTCATATGTGTTAATTATTGACTTGGTATTTTTACTTCTATCTCTACATTTATTTTTGCTTCTGTTATATTCAGAAAATTACATAAACATTGAATTTTTCAACAATCTTTCATTTATAAAAAAAATCAACCTAAGCCCTTATAACCAATACTTGTGGATTAGGAAACAATTTTTTATGGCTATAAACATAGGGTGATATTCCTTTCTATCTTTCTTTAGCCAAGTAAGATCTGAAAATGCTTGAGTAAGATTATTTCATATCTTTTACTCAACATTCCATACGACCGCACCCTTGGTTCCCCCCCTAGTACACTGGCAAAAGTCCCTTTTTATAATACAAAGTGGGCGGTTTAACATTAATGGGGTCGTTGGTCTAACGATGGGAGGATGTTATATTAAGGTGTAGGTTGGAGGAGGTCCCGTGATCGAACCTGGGGGCCTCCCCTTTTAGTATATAGTTACAACAATTATTTTGGCGGGTGGCTATTATAGCGGACCGGTGGAATATGTCGCCAATCTGGAGGAACCGCTGCCATATTTGGTGATATATATTATATATATATTTTTAATAATTCAGTTATTGGGTGTCATTGGCCATTTTCCCACTACCACGTGGTAGCCAAACATTGGCCCACGTCACCTCTTTGTACAGTCACCCTGCCACGTCACCTGTTTGCCACGTCAGCCTGCTACGTGTTGTACTAATTCCATGTCATTCTGCCACGTAGTGTATGGATGCCATGTGTCCTATATGGACTGCCATGTGGCATGTTCTCATTGGTCCACATGTCGGCCTAAAAATTCCAAAAATGAGTGACACATGGAAGCCTTTGGTGCTGCCACATCATCATGCTTACGTCATGTTTTCATCATCATGATACATGTCACCCTATGTGCTTGCCACGTATGTTGTATGAAATATGACATCATCTGTACTGATGCTGATGTCAGTAGTACGGATGATGACTCATCCGTGTTGACTGGGCTAGGTTGACCAAAACTTTGACCATGAATATCTTTCGATCCATGACTCCGTTTGATGAGCCGTTTGCACCATTGGAAATCTTACGATGCACTCTTCACGATAATGTAATTTTCACTAAGTTTTGGGAACTTTGAATTTTTTCCCTTTTTCTGTCTGCTAAAGCCATTCTAAGCATCTTGAGTTGCCTCTACAAGTTATGAGTTATTCTTAGCCTTCTCTGGATCCTTTTTGGATCATTAATACTGTAGATGCATTGATCACTGACCTTGACAAAATATATGCAACCTTGTTATGAATACCTTTATTATACTTGATTACCAAATGAAATTGTTGTAAGAAACCCATCCACATGAAATTTCATGACTGTTGTAGCTCGGTATGTGATTGACAATATTGTAATGGATGATGATTTGTATGAATTATGGTCTCTTTTCCCATTAAGTAATGCTTCCATTTTTTTACAATTTGTAATAGTGTATACAATTCCTTATCATATGTTGGATAGTTGATTACATCTTGAGTAAAATTTTCAGAATGATAACATATAGTTTTACCTCATTGCTCCCATGGCATATTCACTTGCATCGGTTTGAATATCAAATGGTTGTTGTATATTTGGCAGAGCCAAAACTGGTGCAGTTATTATCTTTTCCTTCAATGTCTCGAAGGCTTTATGTTGCTTGCCTCCCTATTGAAAGACCTATTGAACACTTGTTAATGCATGTAGAGGAGCTGTGATAAAAGAGAAATTAGTAATGAATTTCCTCTAGTATTGTACTAGAGTGAATGAGTTCTAAGACTCCATCTACTTTATTGTCTCTGTTCAGAAAAGGGTTCTTGATGTTCTTCCCTTGTGCACATCCATTGCACACACCTTCATGGTCAACCTTGAGTTCTGATAGACCTGTGACTGTCTTGCATACATACGCTAAAGCCTTGTAGTTGATGTGGGCTAATCTTCTATGCCAAAGTTCACATGGATTCTCAATGATGTGGGTCATGGATGCTTCTGAGTGACCCTTTAGCTTATACAAGCCACCTTCTTCTTTTCCAATAAAGATTGCTTCTTTCATGGTTTTTTTTTTAGCCCACATAAGAACTTCTCCATCTATAAAGGTAACTTTGAAGCCTTTATTTTCTAAAGTTGATATGAAGAGTAGGTTCTTTGTCAAACCTGGTACATAGAGTACATCCTTCATCTTCATTGGAGTCCCTGAATTCAGCTTGTAGTTTGATTCTCCTACTCCCTTGATAGGGTATTGATAATCATCTCCAAGCATAACTTTCTGAGAAAACTTATTTTATGAAAGGCAAGAGAAAATGTCTCTTTGACCTTTCATGTGCTTGGAAGCACCACTATCAATGAGCCAAGTGTCCTCTCCAGGTGCTACTGATCCTGAGAGGGCCAAGATTAGAACATAGTCTTCAATTCATTCTTTTAGCATCTTTGTGGGTGGCTCTTCATCTTCAACTGCATGGGCATGATGCCTCTTGTTTTTCCTCGTGTACTCTTCTCGTCTAGCTGGACAATGTCTCACAATATGTCCCATCTTGTCGCAATGGTAGCATTAGTAAGATGATAAGTCTCTTTCTTTTCTTCCTCCTTTCTTCTGGAATCTCTTTGGTTGAGATTCTTTATGTATGAATTTGTTTTGGGATTGAGACTCTTTATGAGTTTCTTTCTGGAAGTAAGACTTCTTTCTTCCTCCCTTAGTGTGAGTAGCTAGGGCTTGATCTTCATCTCTTAATAGTAAAGCTTCTCGGTTAGCTACTCTTGATTCTTCTTGAATACATTCTTCCCAAAGACTGTCAAGTTTTAGTTTCTCCGTTCTGGCACAAATGGTTTGGATGAATGCATCCCAAGGTCTTGTGAGACCATTAAGGGCCGTCATTATCAGTTCATCTTCATCTATGGTATCTCCAATTGCTTCTAGTTTTTCTTTGAATTCTGATATTCTGGAGAAATATTCCTGGATCGTTTCTCCTTTATGCATCCTTGTATTCTTGAGTTGAGTTCTTAGTTTCATCCTCCGATTTATGTTCTTTCCTTCATATAATCTGGTTAGGGCATCAAACATTTCTTTTGGAGTCTTCTTTGAATATACTTGAGGAATCAAGTGATCTTTGATAGAATTTGCAATGATTATCTTAGCCCTAATTGTGTCCTTTTGGTGCTTTGCTTTGTCTGCAGCATCGGCGGGTTCTGGTACTTCTTCTTTAACGACTCTTGCTAGGTCATCCTCTTCAAGAATGAGTCCAATCCTATACTTCCAGGCACATAATTTTTCCACACCTTCTAGCTTGTCAACAAGCTTAGTGCTTACAGACATCTTTTACCTGGAGCTAGGAAAATGACCAAAAAATGAAAATGCTCAGATTTGAATTTTGAACTTACCAAGAGGTACGCTTGGCTGAGGTGAGTAGCCTGGTGTGGTTAGATTTTAGAAAATCCAAGTTTTACCCCTTCAAACTTGATCAACGAATTTTTGGACTGGTTCTTCGGGTTTTCTGGTACTTCGGGTTTTCTGGTACCTTGTGAAAACTAGGGTTTCACTTTCCAGGAGCTCTAGCCACTGAAAAGGTGTGCTGATGATGCCAAAGTGTTCCTTGAGGAAGGGCACACTTTTCTAGATGGCTTTGGGGATGGAATTCTTCTTCAATAAAAGGCCCTAATTTGCATGTACGACAACATTGACAATTTTCTTCTTCTTGTGAAAGATGCTCTCTTTAGCTTAGCTATGATACCATGTTAAGGTTTAAGCTATTGTTAGGTTTCTTTTCAATTCACTAGATAACCATAGCATAGATAGGATCACTGAGAAATACACAATCACAAGAGACACATCATTTATCCTGGGAAACCCTCATGGGGGAGAAAACCCAGCAAAAACTTCCTTAATATAGATAGCCAATACAATGCCAAGAGATAACTCAAACAATACAGAAAGTCCTCTCCCAAGAATGTGCCTCTCTCTCTCTTCATTGTTCTCCAACTGCAGCTCCGAACTTGTGCTCTAATGAACAAGTGAGTGAGTGAACAAATGAGGCACCGACCTCTCTTATTTATACAATCTGGTAGGCGTTGAACTGAGGTGTCTTTTCACTAGCAGGGCCGACTTCTCAATCTGGGTGGTTATAACCACTTTAATATATTATGGGGTCAACTTCTCATTTAGCCTATTACAATTAGGGTTTAACCAATCCACAAAAGGGGATTTGGTCATTTATAATACCCGACATGATCAATCCACAAAAGGGGATTGATCTAA
>ML792942.1:35499-48456 GCA_009831015.1 Picea engelmannii
AGATACATTAGCCTGGTTATGAATCCATTTATCTAGGTGGAGTTTAGTCCCATCTTGGAGTTGACCCAGTGCTAAGAGTGATAAGAAGCATGGTCTAAGTCTGGGAGGTTCATGGAAGGTCTGTACGCAGTTGGTGACATTTTTACAAGATAAGTGCTCATTTTTTATTAAATTACATGCTACATTATTATGTAGGCATTTATTTTTATGGGTTATTCCTATGTGTGTTGCATGTATATTTTTTTATTATCATTATGTATGAATCTATGCATTTGCATAATGTATTTGTCTAATCTAAGTTTTATATATACAAAGTTCCACAATATTTTCTGTCTGCATATGTTTTTATTTGTATACAGTTCAAAAATGTTATGTGGCATAGCCCAATTGGATGTTGGGGATATTACAATATGGTATCAAAGCATGAAATTTTTTCGGTGGCATGACCCGGCCTGGGTGGTCGGGTATGTTAAAATAGGGAAGCATGCACTTGTAAAGAGATTTAATTGAAGAGAAAAATATGACTGATATTGTTCATTAATTATTAAATTCAAGCTACAATCATATATTTATATTAGAGACAACCACACATGGAAATAAACAAGCTATAAAAATTATGTCGAAACAAAGAAATTGCATTCATACTATTCGTGTGCAATAAAAAATTCGCCTATACTTTTTTACATGAGTTGTACAACATATAATGGTTCATACTCTCACTAGTAATTTTCAGGGCATTCGTACAACAAGATTAAGGCTACAAAGGAACCCAATTTTTTTTTATTCTCTTACAAAACACTGATAAACTCGATTTATATTTGATTTTCAAACTTGGGTATATCTTATTCTCTTTGTTGGGTGAAGGTACAGAGCATACACTTTCCATAGTGTACGTATTTTACTTTCTCATTGTCAATTTGTTTCTTTTTTTCTGGTTCAACTGAATGATGTCCCTATCTTTGCCTTTGTCTCTATTCAGACCTTGCTCTCCTCCTTGAATGTGTACAGACCCAACTTGGCCTCCTTGTTTTCGCTACTTGACTCCCTATATGACTTGATATGATGGATATTCTTTGCTATATTCTTAACCAGTTGATTAAGACTCCTCCTGGTCTTCTATTATCTCATCTCTACTTGAATTTGTCTTTTGGATGAGATTAAATGTTGGCCCTAGCTCGGCCCCTCAAGAAATATTTCCATTTAAGGCCCCCCGACCTTCCTTGGAAGTGCACACTTAACTTGTCGACCAACTTCTATTCTTTAGGTGATGAAGAAATGGGAGTGTTAGTTTATTTGTAACCCTATCCCTTCGCTCACACATTCTTTACCCTAGGATATTCTCATCTAGATATTGGTCCAAGGGTGGGGGATTAATCAAGAATTGAGGTTTATTAAGTCACATCCAATGGTTGTGACTTAATATTAAGTTGGTTTGGGTGGTCCCCACCATTATGACACTTGTCTAGTCATAAGTTGGGCTTCTTTCTCATTACTAAACACCCCTAATGAGAAATAATTACCTTCCTGAGATACATTATAACACTCCCTCTTAGCGAGAGAGGTATTGTCATAGCTGGAGTTGCCTCCTCCATGACCCACCTCACTATGTATTTATCCCTATCATTATGATAGACCCATCCTTTCAATGTATGGATAATCTATTTTCTTTCCCTGGATGAATCTACTACAACCTGCATTAGGATTACTTGAGTATCCACATTCCTCCAATTTAGTCCATTCCCACCATGTGGGTATGCTAAGAATATCTTCATTTTCTCTCACGCATGGCTTAGTAGTCTCATTATTATCCTCATTGAGTTTCTAAAATGGTCACCCCCATTGCCTATATAAGCCATTCTCACTTATACATATTATCATGGGTGATCCTAGTGTTTGGTGTCTAACTGAATGGATGTGTACACCACAACCAAAGAATGTTTCCCCATATCCTTGATGCTCTAAGGATGATATTGAGAGTACATTGACTCTCAATCTTGGTACATAAAGTACCTCTGGTATCTTGAGAATCCTGCTTGATTCTATTTGCAGTGATACTACTCAATTTCCTTGAATAGCCACCATGCTAGAATGCACACCGCACTTTACAAATACTTAACATTGAATTTTGAACTCCTGAAGTGAAAGTATTTCACCTATCATGTGACTTTTGGCCCCGTTGTTTATATACCATCCTACCCTGGTATTGTCCTCTAGGTCCAAAAATAGAGTGTACTCATCCTAGAACATTCGGGAAAACTCTCAAGTTGTGGCAGCCAACTATTGCTCTTCTTCCTCTTCTTTGACCTTGACTTTTGTTGAGGCTGCTATCTCCTTTCTTTTCCCTTTTGCATCAAATCCTAGGTGGACCATAATATGATGTTATAATGCAATCAAATATATGCTTCATCACTCTAACTTTAAGGATTGTCGTTGTTTGATATGAAAAAATCCTAATATAATTTAACATGTCCTATGGGGTTGTAAGGTATCCCAATGATTTTTAGAAAGGATGGAAGTTGAATATTCCTTACTCTTTATTCCCCTTCTTGAATGGAATGGGGTCATATTTTGGGACAAATGGATGATTAGACAAGCAATAAAGAGCATATAGAACAACACACATTTAACACACATCCCCTTATGAAAAAGGAATTGTAGGGAAAACTTTCATGGAGATGCTACCATGTTACACTGGTGTCAATTGCAAACTAACAAATCTAAATTAGTCATTCCATATAATGCTAGAAAGGGAATTTTTAGAAAATAACTACTCTCTTGTAGTGGGCATCAAAGCAAGCATGTTGGCTTTTCTTTCCTTCTTATCCTTTTCAAGCAAATTTCTTATTTGGAATCTAGAAGCATTTTTATGGACTTCAACAAGAAAAAGAAGCAATATCTTGTAATTAAGCCTTTGTTAATACCTTGGTCATCTACTACTAAATCCTACTAGTAATTTTCTCTCCTTGATGCAAGTTAATACAACAACATACTAAACATGGTTAAAAAAACATGTATAGAGCTAGAGTTTGAACTATACTAGAAAAAGATATTAACCTTGTTGGACCTAAATTGGACATATGTCAAAACTTCCAAAATGAATATAGGTCGAGTTTTCCTTTTCTCATTAATTGAATCAGTGCAATAGAGAAGAGGTGCAAATTCTTTTTATTCGTAACTACCACAAAAAACAAGAGGAGAACATGAACATAGGATAACTGGAAAAGGTACAAGGATCATAATGTCTTCCTAGTGGCAAGATAGGCAAATGTCATGATTGTGAGATTCAACAATTGTTGCTAGTAGATATATGAATTTCGTTGTGGAGTATATGAATACATGTGTAAGGAGATCGTCAACTAGCATTGACCATAAGTAATATATTGATAAAAATGTTTTCATGAGAATTAATTCTACGTTCAAGAATGATATTCATGTTTCCTCATTAATCATATCCAATTTTTTCACTTGAGGCTATTAATCTAGAGCCAGGAAAAATTTCAAAAATGCATTCTTACCATTTCCAGGTAGCTTTCCTATTTCCAATCTAGAATCATTTCTATAGACTTCAACGAGAAAAGAGGTAATATATTGAAATTAAGTACAACTAATACCTTGTTCATCTGCTCCTAGATTCTCCCGGTAATTTTCTCCCCTTAACAAAAGATAAGACAACAATAAACTAAATATTGTTAAACAAACTTGCATATAGTTATGATTCAATTATAGTAGAAAAATATATTAACCTTGTTGGACCTAAATTGCACATATGTCAAAACTTTCAAAATGAAGTTAGGTCATATTTCCATCATCTCATTAGTTGTATCACTTCAATAGAGAAAAGAAGGTGCAAATTTAATAAGGAGATTTTGTTCTCCAAGGAAAGATTTGCATTATGATGCTCACAAAAATGAATTGATTTCTACTCCTTTAATGATTTTTTTTCAATTTGATGATGATGAAATAAGATGAATCCTATAATTTCTCAATGACCTATTAAATTAATGCTATGAAACCATGAAGAATTATCTTGGGATAAAATTCATGATAAATATAGATATGTGATAAACAATGGGCACATAACTATTATTGATAAAACCGTGAATATTATTGTCCAAACTCTGGCATGTGAAATATATACATGCCACAACTAATGTGCATGCATTTCCTGTCACATTTGCCTCCTATACCATTTTATTTAACTAGCCTACGTTGACCATTATTAGTTTTTATTACCACTAGAGAGCCTTTCAAAACCCTTCATGGCACAATTAGGGCCTACGTGAAAATCATTCAATCCAACTTCCACTTCCAATCATTCATAGTAATTCTAGATCAAGAAACTAGGTGAACAATACCACAAAAATTCATCCCCGAAGTATACCATAAGGTAATGATGTTGTACCCATTGACAATTTTGTTCCTGAATATGAAATTATTTCTCACCACTCAAAGAGCACACACTATTAGGGTGATTTTCTAGTCACGTGGCTTCATAGGACATGATTTGGACCTGGATGAAAGAGGTAAGGGAACAACATGGATGGAATTTCCAAAGTACCTATAGCTTGACCCAAAAGCATATTTCTATTTTACTCTCCTAAAGAATATCCACATGAATCCATAGACTCATCACTCTAATCATGTTTATTATAGCTCTAGGAGCTAAGAAAAAACACATAAAGAAAATTGTTGCAAATCTAACAATGGTGAGGTTTGTATGGACATGTAGGTCTATATGATGCAGGGACCTAGAATTCCAAGTGTATCTTTGCATAAATATACAAAAAATTGTGAATATACAAGATTATAAAAACTAGTTCCTAATTAGAAACCCTACACTCCTAAATCAAACCAAAAGAAACATAGTAATTGTACCTATGAATTCGATGAATACCTTTGCAACTTTTAAATCCTAGTTCACCTTTTGAGTAGTCTCTAATTTCTCTCCATCGCATATTTATTGGTCATGGCAAATTCTTATATACACATTCAAACTCCAATAATGATCCAATTAGCCCAAAACCCTCTCATAAGAGCTTCAATTCTCAATTCACAGTAAACCCCCTCGTCTGGTCAGATCGAAACAACAAAATCCCCAAATAAACCTCAGGGGATCAAATATTCTTGAGGCCCACCTCGTTGTTGGCTCCAAAAATGAACCTCATTCATGCACCTCAGTCACAGAGGAAATAAAAATGCACCTCGGTCTTAGAAGAAACACAAATGCAAATGAAAACGAAAAATAGAGAGGAAACACTCCTAGGGGATACACCCTCCACATATGAGTCACAAACGATTCATCTAGCAATGGTGCTCTACCATTGGAACCCTAACCCTGACGCCTCTACATTTCACTACTCCTCACACACTCCCCACTCACACAAATGATGTCCCGCCTCACCAAATTACAATTGATCCTGACCGTATTTTCGCACTCCACACTAGTCACTATATTTTCCTAGTCCACATGAGTCTGCATATTCATGAATTTCAATTATTTTTACAAATGATATCAAATGTATGCAATTATGCTTTATCAATATGCATGTGTCCCACTGGTGGAATTCAAACTCCAATAATGCTCCAATTAACCCAAAACACTCTCATAATGGATCCAATTCTCAATAACAGTAAACCCCCTCGTATGGTCAGATATACACTATAAAATCCCCAAATAAACCTCACGGGATCCAATATTCCTCAGGAACACCTCAGGGTCGGCTCCACAAATGCACCTCAGTCACAAATGCACCTCAGTCGTGCACCTTATTCACAAAGGAAACACAAAATCACCTCATTCATAGAGGAAACACAAATGAAAATGAAAAACACATAGGAAACACTCCTAGAGTCTACATCCTCCACCTACGAGTTACAAACAATTCATCCATCACTAGTCCTCTACCATTTCAACCCTAACCCTGCACTACACCACTCCCTGCACACTCCCCACTTGCACAAACAATGTCCCACCTCATCGAATTACAACTGATCCTGACCATATTTTCCCACTCTGCACCAGTCACAATATTTTTCCACTTTATGCCAGTCTGCATATTCATGAACTGCAATGATTTTTACAAACAATATCAAATGTATCGAATTTTTTTTTATCAATATGAATGTGTCATGCTTGTGTATTGTGAATGTCGTGTGGTACTTTGTGTCCACATGGCACAATAACGTATGTTTCCATGAGTGAATGTAGGTCGTGTCTCCTTGCAATATTTTATGTACCACTAACCTAGGCCATGTCTCCCTACAATATCATGTTATGTACCACTAGGCTAATTTATTAGCCTATGATTTGGTTTAAAAAAATTGTTTAGCCTATGTTTTGGTTAAAAAAAAAATCTTAGCCTATGTTTAATATTCTTATGTTGAAATCAAAGCCCTCTCATTATGGAAGAATTAATAATGTATATTTGTAGTTGGTGTACAACACTCTTGAAACACCCCTTTGGCTAAGATCCCATGGGGGCATCTAATATTATGCCAAATTTACCTAAGACTTAATGCACATGGCCCCAACCACATGAAAATAGTTTATTGTATAAGTGACATGTCTTGAAAGGGGTGAAACATGTTTTGATTAGCATATCTTCATTCTAGATGATAAGGTTAGGAGGAAGAGGAATAAGTGAAAGAGGTTGCTCACCATTCATAATTTTTGGATGAAATTGCTAGTGCTAGGGTTAATTAATTTCATATATTATATTTAATATTATATACAACTTTCGAATATGATTATTCCTAAGAACAAAGTTTATAGTTATGGAGAAAAAAGAACAATAGCTTTAATAGTCTCTAGTCTATATAAGAGTCTTTAGTCATTTTGATTTGTGTGACTAATATTGAATTATTTGTGTTTTTTACCCGACAATCAAATTAGTCATTTATTTAGTCATTTTTATGTATGTCACTAGTTAATTTTTACCCGACAATAAAATTAGTCATTCATTTAGTCATTTATACATGTGTTGCAAACAAATAGTAGAATTTAGTCATTTTTTGTTGTTGTGACTAAACGTTTTAGTCACACGGTCATTTATTTTCCAAATTCTACTAGTGATGGGATTCCTTTGAAGACACGTGTTTCATCATAATCGTGCAAATATATTCCATGATTTTTTGGTATGCAAGGGAATTTTCACATTAATTCTATGAGGAGAATGTCTTGGAGCACCCTATGTTGCATTAATATGATTGCAATAGAATTATGGATATGTCTATTATGAAACATGTGTGGAATCTATGCTTGTGTGCAAAGGAAATTATTTTCCTTGATTGAACTCCATTACAATTGAGAATACTTGGAGTCCTCGACAGAGAAATTTCTTGGTCATCCTTTGTTGGAGCCCTAGAGCGAAGTGGGATTTCCCAAGGGACTATTAGGTAGAGAAGATGATACTAGTCCTTGGGTTGTGAAAGATGATGGAGAAATAGTGGTGGTCGATTGGTATAGTTGTAGGAGTTAACAGACTATGAAATGATAGTAATTTGGGCCATGTGAGAGGAACAAATCCATCCATAGGTATTTTTGTCCTTGTGGACTCGTATCCTTAGCTTGGGCATGGCCTTGTTGCAGAAACTTCACAAGTAACAAAGAGATCATGAGAAAAAAAGAGATTATGGTTGGGTAGGATGTCCTTCACGTGTAGCTAGTTCGTGTTTAATTCCTAGAAATATAAGTGTTCTAGTTTATTAATGATTGTGTTGAATTTAATGTTTTTTATGTTATTAATTGACTATTGTTCTATTTGCATGTATAAATATGCATCTATGATTACGAATCATTCAATTGTCTCTAATTGAACCTGAATTTCCATGTTTGCATGAATTAATCAATTCATAATAGGGATATGAGGAAATTATGGTATTAGAGAAATAAGATAAAGAAAATTTGTGGATAAAGAGTATTGAGTATTCTATAGAGATAGTCACATCCCTTAATAGTTTTTTGAAAACCACCAACAAACCCCATGGAGATTTTATCCTAGGGTCAAATGGGTATAGGTAAGGGATCATATAAACCTTTCTTTCTATTATTGAATTTTCTAGTACAACAAATTATGAATCCTTTAGTAAATTGAGCTACATCTTCTTACATTATGGGATAATAGATATACCTTTGTAAGTTGGCAATTGTCTTCCCAACAACCAAATTTCATAAAACCATAGATGTGTGAGGCTCTTTGATAAGATACAATATTTAACCTTTAGAAATGAAGATAGTGTCTATCTTGTAGAGAAACCCATTATGGAGATGATAGGCATCCTGATCATCACCTTCGTTTACATGAAATTGGCCCTTTATTTTTTGGACACTTCTTTAAAGTCATCTTATTCCATGTACACCTCTTTGTATGCATCATGAGTAAAAGGCTCCTCCCAAATATCTAATCTTCGATGTGGGTGGCCTTGAAAGCATGTCTTCCAAATTATTAGTATCATCCTTATTATATTTCATGAATAGATGAAACCATTGCAAAATCCCCATCGAATTGTAGTGTCTTATTTGTTAAATATTACAATGGACTTGTACATACTATAGTTTTTAATGATCAATGTGGATGATTCTTCATTTCCCATCAAACAATTCTTCATATTCTTAACATATTGAACCAAGTCATATAATTCCTTATCATACGTAGGGTAGTTAATGAGTACGCCATGAAACATTTAGGAATGATAGCATATTCTCTTACCTCATTTCATCAAGACTACTCCTTTAACATATCCAATTTCATCCATGTTCACATCGAAATGGTTCTCCAAATTAGGAAATGCAAGAACTAGTGCTTCATTGATTTTCCATTTAAGTTCATCAAAATATTTTTTATTATTATTTCCTCACTAGAATCTCTTAGCAATGGATATTATGGAATGAAGTGGTATAAAAACAACTGAAAAGGATTCTATGAACTTATGTGAGTACTTCATTACCCTAATGAAGCTCCTAACTTTAGTGACATTAAAAGTAATTTTCCACTTGAGGATGTCTGACATATTTTCAATATCTAACTTGTGTTCTGCTCCACCACTAACATACACCAAATACACCAATGACTACTGAGAAAACTCACATTTCTTAAGTTTTTCCAACAAATGATTATTTTTTAGAGTCTCTAACACCTACATGAGATGTCATATATGCTCTTCCTATCTACATATAAACCAATAAATCACCTAAGTATACTATTAGAAATGAATCTAGAAAGGGTCACAATACATGATTCAACAAGTCCATAAATGCAAATAGTGCATTACATAAAACAAAAGGAATTACCAATCATCCATATAGACCTTTCATTGTCTTGATGATTGACTTCTAGATTTATTCTTATTTAACTCATACCTACTGCTATCCTAATTTGAGATCCAATTTGGGGAAGTGCTTGACATGTTACAATTGATCTAACAAATCATTGATCTTGGTAAGAGGGCACCAATTATTGAGAGTGATCTTGTTCAAATCTTTATAGTCGATACACATTCACCAAGTCCCATCCTTTTTGGGTACTATGATGATAATTGGACCATAAGATGAGGTGCATGGTTGAATTACTCCCTACTCCAACATCTACTACAATTATTTCTCCACTTCATCCACTTCTAGGAAATATTGTTTATACAACCCAATATTTGGCAATGAGGAGTCAGGAAACA
The DNA here is from genome assembly GCA_009831015.1 of Picea engelmannii. NCBI lineage: Eukaryota > Viridiplantae > Streptophyta > Pinopsida > Pinales > Pinaceae > Picea > Picea engelmannii. Next base: position 45,169 of record ML792942.1, read on the forward strand.
ACTATATTGTGTAATCCACTTACCTCTTAGGTGGAAACCCTTTAGGATATTGAAACACATATCTATATGCCTACAAAAAATCCTCCAATTGACATTTCTTCTTTTTAGTACATCCCTCCAAAGATTCCCTTAATTTTACCAACTCATCACCTCACATCTCTTAAGAAAATAAATACAAACTTCCCACTAGAACTCGTCAAATTCTTGGCTTCGTTAGAAATTAACAAATAGATCTTGGATTTTCCTTTCTGTGCACTGATGATGAAATAATTCCTATCCTTGACTAGGCAATACTAATATACAATCCTCATGTAGATTGCATCCCTCATATACATGTAGACGATTCCAAACACTACACCACACACATCAAGTGGTACTACGTCCACCTTCACTTCATCAATATAATCTTCACTTATAGAAAAATTGATCCTACTCTATTTAGTGACCTTGAGCTCTAGATCCTTATTTACCCATCCCAATGGATATGGATTAAGATTATTATTAAATTTCAATCCAAGCTTGCTAACTAAATATTCTACTATGTGGCTGGCCTATAAACTAGAATCAAATAGAGCATCCACCCTGGTCTTTTTGACTTGGATCTTAATATGGAATATTTTATTCATCTCATTCTCTTCCTTGAGATGAACACTACTTATATTCACCTCCTTCTACATTGTAATGTAGATAATATTTTCATCCGCATCCAAGTTGTTCTCTACTAGATTGCCTGAATCCATGGATAGTGGGTTGTCCTTGTTGGCATCCTTCTTATGCTTCTTTGGATCGATTCTAGATGTAGATTCCAACACTTATATTTGGTGTGACCATCAATATTACAATGGTTGTAGTGGTACTTTTTATCCTTCCACTAATGTGCAATGCCTATTTTATTCTTTTCCTTTCCTTTCCACTTCTTCTTTCCCTCCTTGGAAACATATCAAAGGTATTTCTATTTGGAACAGTTGGTTGTCCTTTCTTATGGTCTATATTCTCAAAGTATTATGCTTCCACAAAGGGATCATAAAATTCCTAGGATTAAAGAGCATCAATAGCTTCCATAAATGACTAGGTACATCTCTGAGATACTTGAGGATATGTATGGGTTCTTGGGATATATACCTGAAATAACCATCATTTTTCTTAACTCAATGTCGTACTCTTGAACACTTTGAACTTGCTTCTACCTAAAGTGACGCTAATGGATCCACTCTCCCTCTCAATACCCAATAGAGTAGAGCTAGGACTTGATGAAGGTTTTAAACACCTCCTACTTATTTATTGATTAATCACCCTCCATATTAAGGGTATTTAGGTTATTTTCCCACCAATTTAGTGCACGGCCCTCTAATTTCAGTTGGGAAAATGAAATATTTTACTCTTCTACTATATTATGGACATTGAAATAACCTTCTAAATTTTTTCGAGCGATGATTCAAATTAACAACTTCAATCTCACCTTAGATCTAAAGAAGTGATGGCATTGGAACTTGGTTTCTCTTTCTTTGGATCCTTTTATCGGTCTTCATTATTTCCCAATTTGCCATCTAATCCAACTTCTGAGTTAAAACCACCAACCTCCCCCAAAAGTCCAAACATGTCTCTAGAGTTTCTTTGAGGAGGACCATGTTGTAAGATATATCAATGAAGTTCTTCTAGATTCACAAATCTCTCTTCCACCTCATCCCTAGGGTTTTTATGACTAGTCTCATATGAGATGACTAGGGTTTTCTTACTTCCTTCTTAAGATAATTCATGGATAGTACTTCCCATAAAACCCCCAAATTTTTTTCTCTAGTACCAATATGATATATAAACTCTCATGGATATTCCACTAGAACAGTTTGTCATAATCGATCTTCCAATATTCTGAAATATTTTATTGTGTAGTTTGTTCCCGTAAGTCTCAGATTTATTATTACTAGCTTATTGCCCAAATTTATGGAAATAATTGAAACTGAAATTAAATAACATGCAAATGAACATAATATGTGATCCTGGAAACCTAATATGAGAGAAAATTCATCTAGAAAGTGAGGCCTATGCTATTCTCTCTTTTCCTCAGTTAAGAAATATAAGTACGAAGAAGGGGTATATGGAGTTGCCTTGAACATTATGATCGCAATGGCTCCTACAACATATACTACCTACTATGTTATCTTCAATAACTCACTTATATATTCTCTACTCAATTAGGGATCAATAAAATCATGATATGCATAGAAAAGAAATGAGAACTCTTATGAATAAAAAAGACAAATCAAAACATGACAAGATAAATCAAACCAAAAATATTGAAATATTACAATAATGTAACTCAACTATAAACATTTCTACAATGCAATGCAAAATCACCGCTTTGATATGGATTAAAATTGAATACTACAATATATACATTCCATACTAATCATTATGTGTGGCCTTGAAAGGGTGATACAATGTCCAAATTTATACGCTAAAACGAAATTTCAAAATAAACCTCTTTTGCAACTTCTAGTATCACCAAATAAGTTGATTTCTCACTTCTTCCATAATGAAGTGAAAAAACACGATAACAATATTCAATGTTCGTCACTGAAATCTTAATCTCTTTTATGAAAAGGTGGTAAGGAGTAGTCTTTGCTTTCTCTATTTATACCAGCACTGCAATCTTATTATATAATAATAATAATAATTCATTTTTAAGGTCACGGCCAAGCCAGCACACCAAATTGGTGTATGAGACCCCCTTGTTTGTGGGACAACGGACCCCTCTCCGCTTAGCAATTTGACTGGTAAAGTCTACGAAGGTATACATACCTTACCCCCCTACGAAGTCTATGAAGATATACATACCATACCCTATATGAAGTGATATTCAAAGCTTTAAAAGTACATTGTTTTTAAGAGTTTTTTATATGTTAATTATTTTTTTAATTTAATAAATAATATGTTTATGTATTATTAATTGATTTTCTTTTGTTTTTTTAATTTAATAAATAATATGTTTATGTATTATTAATCAAATTGTAGTTTAAAATTTTCATTAAAAAATTAAAAAAATTCACCAAAATTAAGGAAAAATTATTATAAAAAATGAATCTTACCCAATAATGAAAAACTCATCACTTTCCATTTTTCCATCATCAAATCCAACCCTTTTAATATAAAATAAAAATAATATTAAAATCATACATTTACTCTAAAATTTCCGAGTGTGAATTGTCGGTGAACGAATCTGGATAATACCAAACCCATAGACGATATCGTACTACCTCCGCCCATTTTCAAAAGCAGGAAACGTCATTA
>ML792942.1:59090-95369 GCA_009831015.1 Picea engelmannii
AAATTATTTTATACATAATCAATATATGAAAGTACATAAATATATATGTAAATTAAGTAAATTAAGGGTGTGGAGGGATTTAATCTTGAGCATGTATCTTGGATCAACATAATCCATCCCTAAAAACATAAAAATTGTCCATCCCTATTCATGTGTGTCTCAACATAATATGTTTTTGAAAATGAAAGAAACAATGATGATTTGAAGGAAATATTGAATAGTTTTTGGGAATGTTGAACCATTAATGCTAATTTACACTACAAATTCAAATTCTAGCCTGAGAATATGGAAGTTGTAGGTGAACTTGAGGTTGCATGGTTAAATTTTGAAGTTAAACAAGTGAGTATGTAGAATAAAAATTAGCATTAAGTATAATTATAATATTGCTTGACAAAACGGTCTATTCCCACATAGGACAAACACCTTAAGAAGACGCTCACACAACTAGATCAAAGATCATAAAATCCTCTAAGATGGAAATAGTCCACGACCCTAACCAATGTGGCCAGTTGAAGAAATATATTAATGTAAAAGAAAAATAGTTTACAAGAAGGTTTCTTAGAATTGGTCATCAACAAAAGTCCATCCATTCTATTTAAATAAAGATCATGGATCAATCAGGTATCAAGACACTGACCAATACATCCACAAATATCGAGGAAAATATGAGCCTTTAGATCATTCTATGTCTAAAACATATTGTGACTCTCAGATTACATAACTACACATGCATACTAATGCACACTAAAGAAACACAATTTTACCTAAAGACACATTAGACCGAGTTGATACTAACTAACTCGAAAGTGTCTAAATATCCTAACATCCTTCCTTGAGAAAAACTATAGATAGAATTGAAGGACTTAAAAAGGTGACACAATAGGAGACGAAGGAGGCATTAGATCCTACCCCCCGGTTAATGACAACTTCTTGAAATCCTAACATAGATCGAGGTTTAGAAAAATTTAATTATGTAAGACACTTTGTGAAAATGTCTCCAAGTTGATATTATGTATGGAAAAAGAGAACTTCAAGAAAACGATCATGAATGATCTTTCTGATGAAGTGCATTTGTAGCTCAATGTTTTTTCCATGCTGATGTTGAACTGGATCTTTGCCAAGCTTGATAGCACTCTAATTTTGACACCAAAGGGTTGTCACATTATGCTATTGAAATACAAAAATCTAAAAGGATCTATCGAAGCCACAAGGTCACTTGAATTGAATTAACCATTGGCCGATACTATGCTTCTGCTGAAAAAATAGAAAAAGAATGTTGTTTATTACAATCCCAAGTGATAATTCAAAAACTAAGGTTGAAAACATAACCTGTAGTAGACCTTCAATCAAGCTTGTCTTCAAAATAGAATTCATCAAGATTTGAAATATTGAAGGTGCATTAGTAAGTCCAAATGGCATAACCAAAAACTCATAATGACCTTCATATACATTCTAAAGGTTGTTTTGAGAATGTCTTCCCACCTCATTGTGATTTAATGATATCTCGAACGAAGATCCAACTTAGTAAAGAGATTCACTCCATGTAATTCATGTAATAATTCATCAATGACAGGAATAGGAAACTTATCTTTGATTGTCGTTTTGTGAAGTTGTTTATAATATGGACACATACACCAAGAAGCATAATTTTTGGTAACCATCATCACTAGTGAAGACAAAGAACATTGGATAGGTTGAATGATGTTGGACTCTAACATTTCTTAGTCATGCACTCAATCTCACTCTTGTGTGCATATGGATACCTGTAAGGAAAAATGTTAGGTGGTACACTTATCGATTGCAAATGAATAACATAATATGATCTCGAGTAGGTGGAAGACCCTTAGGAATTTACAAATGCCTTGGAATGATGGTTGAAAACTATTTGGAGATCCAACGGAGGATAAGACACAGGGGTGAGTGTGCGAAGTTGGTGGACGATGAAGTGGAAATGCGGTGAGAAGGAATACACAATGATCCATATTTATAAATGGAAGGAAATGGAATACATATGTATATCAAAGAAATACATAGAGATACAATAAAACTTGACTTCTAGTAATAAATAGAATATGTTGAAACTGTAAAAGTGCAGACTAAAAAAAACTTGCTAGAATGGTGACAACTTATCTCTGAGAAGATATGTGACGACTACACTCATTCGCAAGAAGATGGTTACAAAGAGGCTTCCAAAGGTATTTTTAACATAAATCATAAATGAGAAAACCCTAAACATACAAAAACCTAACCCTAGGAGATGAAGTGTCAAAAGTCATGTGGGACCCGATGGGGTAAATTGGTACATCAACTTCATCGGGTCGTAACTTTTGCATACGATCTTTGTTTTAGATGCAAGATAGCTCGTTGGAAATAATTATTTGAGTACTAAACATGTTGTCAACACACTTTGTCTAAATCCTACAATGTGACTATGGAAGTCACATAAAACATTGTTTATGGTCTAAAAATGACCCTGAAAGTTTAGGACCCGAAAAACTAGGAAAAAAATGCCAAAATGAAAATTGTTCTTTGAGCGAGTGGAATAGGTGGGTGGCCACTAATATCCACCTAGATTTTTCCTCCCCCTTAGGAAGAAATGGTATCGATTGCAGTGAGTTCCCCCATCATATGGGGAAACTTATGATGAACTTGGTCCTAGGTGAGCCACTTGCCTTGGTGCAGGAGCTTCCTTTCTTTGACAACCTGATAAAGCTTGATCCTATGTTTTCGAGTGCCCTTAATATGAGTGTCCCTGATCTGATCAATGGATTCCTATTCCATGCAGTTAGGGTTGAGCTCTGTCAGTGTCAACTTATCTTCGATCTCTGATGTGTCCAATAATGGTGGGAAGTATGGTCGAAGGAGGTCCATATTGAACATGGGGTGTAGGACAAGGAAGGGGGGAATATTGAGCTCAAAAGAATCCCCCCCCACAACCTTAGTGATGGTGTAAATTCCATAGAAAACTGGACGAATCTTTTGATGGGGTCCTGTAAGGCACTCTTTCTGCAAATGCAACCAAACCTTGTCTCCCACCTAAAAATTGTGTGGAACCTAGTGTTTTATCATGGTGTTGTTTGTAATTAACATTGGATTTCTATAAAATACAATGGACCTGTTGTTGGATGTGTTTAATTTGTTCAATAAACTTGGTGGCTTTGTTAGCCTTAGATTGAGCATGGGATGATTCTTCTTGTGTGGATGCCAGGGGTAGTGTGACATCAATGGGACCCAATGGTTAAAATACCAACCCCACCTGAAAGGGACTATGTCTCGTCAAGCTATGAAGAGCTTTGTTATAGCCGCGTTGAACATAGGGGGGACTCTCATTCCATGTGTGCGGATTTCTCAAGTTGTACATGCACAAGATATGCACGATCATTATGTTGACGACGTCTTCCTGGCCATTAGTTTGGGGGTGGAAGGCGATGGATTTAGTGAGCTTGGTTTCTAGCAATGACCAAAGGATGGACCAAAATGTGTTGAGGAACATTTTTGTCCTTATATTATCTGATGGTTTGTGGTATCCTTAAGTGTACCCACACCCATTTGAAGAAGAGAATGGCAATGTCCTCCACTATCATATTCTTCTTGTAGGTTGTGAGGATGGCCATCTTAAAAAACCGATCAACCATAACAAAAATATAGTCATTTCCCTTATTGGTTGAACGAAGGCCCCACATGTAGTCCATAAATATGGATTCCCATGGCCTGTCGGGAGTAGGAAGAGGGGTTTACGAGGCTTGCTTCTTAGTGGATGGTTTGGAAATGGTACAAGAAGTGTAGGACCAGATATACTTGTTGGTGCCTTTTCAAAGTTTCGTCAAGTAGAAATTATTTTGTAGTACTGTCACGGTATTTTCCATGCCAAAATGTCTTGCCATAAGACTGTAGTGAGCTTCCCAAATCAGCTTCGCACACTTTCTTCAAGGAACATAGAGGTGGCCAAAATGGAATAACAATTTGTATTGAATATGAAAGTCAGTGACAATTTGTGCCTGTGTCTAGCATATGGTAAGTGGTAGCGAAGTCAGGATCTCTCTTGTAGAGTTGGGGCCACTCAAATGCCTCATGTCCACATGAGTGGAGAACCATGATTAAGGCTAAAACTGGAGGTCGAATGAGGAAATCAATGACATGATTGGTGCTCCCTGTCTTATATTTGATGTTGAGATGGAAATATTGAAAGTATGTGGACCACTTTTGATGGTGGTCATTTTGTAATTTTCCTTGTGTCTGCATGAGCTACAGAGGATTTTGATTAGTGTGGATGATTCTCTCCTTCTTGAGAATGTAGTGCTTCCATTTCTGGTAGGCTTGTACAATGGAATACATTTCTTTGTCATAGGTGGGGTACTTACGGATGACATGTGATAATGTCTCACTATGATATGCCACTGGATGACCATGTTGAGTGAGGAATGCACCCATGGCATATTCTGAAGCATCAGTCTCAATATCAAAAGGTTGTTGCAGATAGGGTAAGGATATTACTAGCATTGAGCACAAGCGATGTTTCAAATCACGAAACACTTGTTTTTTTTTAATTCCCCCACACGAAATTTCCCTTTCCACTACCCTTGGTAACTTGGTTGGGGGGCCATGCAATATGGGAGAATCCCAACATGAACATGCGATGGAAGTTGGAAATTCCTAAGATACTTCGAAGCTCGTTTAGTGTGGTTGGGGTTGACCAGTCATGAATGGCTTAGATCTTGGTTGGATCCACATTCACACCATGCTCATCAACAATGTATCCTAGGTATTGCACCCTATTCATGTCAAAGGAATATTTTTCAAAGTTAGCATATAGATTATGTTGTCACAGAGTGTGAAGGACCTAATGAATATGTCACAAGTGTTCTTCCCAATACTTGTTGAAGATGAGGATGTCATCCAGATATACCACCACAAAGGAATTGGTGAATGGTCATAGTATATTGTCCATCAATCACATGAAATTTGTTGGAGAATTTGTCAAACCGAAGGGCATGACTAGCCATTAGAAAATACCTTCTTTGGACTTGAAAGCAGTATTACATAGATCAATATGTTCTATTGGGACATGGTGGTAGTGAGACTTGAGGTCAATCTTTCTAAAAAAGCTTCTCTCCCTTGAGCTAGTCAAGAAGGTCATCAATTTAGGGAATTGGGTACTAGTTCTTGAGTGTGATATTGTTTAGGGCCCTGTAGTCAATGCAGAGTCACCAAGTCCCATATTTCTTTTGTATGAGTACAATTGGGCTCCCATAGGGTGCATTGATGGGTCAGATGTGCTCCTTTTAAAGAAGCTCTTGGATATGTTACTTAATTTCCTCATTTTCAATTAGAGAATGATGATAGATTGGCCCTTTGGGTAGAGGTGGACTAGGGGTTAGATCTATTGAATTCTTTAATTGATAGTGTTGCGGCACCCCGGTGGGTGACGAGAATATGTCTTTGTATTCTTCCATGATGTTTTCCACTTGCTTCTACTACATGGAGAGGCCCTATGCAGAGGTCATGGATGTGGCTGCAAAAGTTTGTTCACTTTGAGAGTGAATGATGAAGAAGACAAATTTACCAGTATGGAAAATGATCTTCTTCCATTTATTAGCAAAGATAAATGAAATAGTGATATGTGGAGCTATTTCTGGTACCCTGTACAATTGTCTACCCAAATCAGTAATAACATTGTGAGGTTTAGACTCATATACAACATTTTGGTTGCACAAATATGGTTGGCCTAAAATAACATCAAAAACTTCAAGGGCGGGGGGGATATCACACAATATCTCATCCTTGAATGGCTTGATGTCGTAGGGAAGACAACATTGTTGTTTTACATAGAGGTCTCTTCCTTGGCAGAGCCACCCGATGGTGTAGGGCTATAGGTGTGGCATCATCGACAGGTTCAACTGCTTGACGACCTCTATAGAGATTAGTTTCTATTGACTTATTGTACCGATAATGAAATGCATTGGAGCATCCTTCACCCACATTTGCAAGTGAAAATGACGCTCATCTTTCTTTGGTTCCTCTAGTTCACTTAGATGGACCTTAGTGGTAGCGATAGTGGCACTGGGTTCTGCATCAATGATTAGATTCCCTTTTTATGGATCTGATTAAGAGTCAGAACCCACCTTTGAATTTGAGGCTTTCATCTCGTCCACCAACGACTACTTCGAGAGACTTTCGTTAGTGTTATTTCTTGGGATTTTATGGAATTCACACCAATTTCTAGTCTCTTTCTTCATCTTCTCATTACCCTTCTTGGTTTGCGGCTTGGACTAGTTCTCCTGAGAGGGTCCAACCTATATCTATCCTTTTTTTTGTGGGTTGGAGTTGCCTTTTCCCTACTTCTGCTACGAGGAATTTGCATATCCAAACTCCCACTTCTTCTGTTTACATTTATACTCAATTTTGATAGGATATTGATATGTCGCGACCAGTGATGAGATGTCAGGAAACAAAACTTTTGTTTGGATGTATCTATGCAGACATTTTTGGTACTCGAGAACCATATGTTGTTCATATTCCTTGATACCCAACTTGGTGTGCAAGGTATGGAAAATATTTGTGAAATATGGTACTGTCTGGTCACTTTCCTATCACAATGTGGTCCATCTCATATAATAGTCATCGTAACTTACAACCTGGTAGTATTGTTCCTTAATAGAACTCCTGAATTAATCCCAAGTAGGGACGAACAAAAATATTGTAGATTCCTTAGTTTCCCTTTTTTGAGGGTAAGTCTCCCACAAATCCTTGACATGGGGGACAACCTTAAGGAGTGCAATGGTAATCTTTTCTCTATCAAAAAAATTATGTACAGAAAAATAACCTTCTAGTAGATTCAACCATTTATCTACAACATCCGCATATATATTTCATTCAAATAATGGGATATACAAATTTATGTGTACCTTCAAGGGGGCAGCATGGCCGTTTGATGAATATGTGTCGCATGTTGGAAGTCATCGAAGGATCTGTGCAAAGTTATCCATCATCTCGTTCCTTTATCACACAAGTGTTTCCTCCAACAACAATTTAAAAGGATCTCTTGATCCATCATCTCTCTTTTATTCCTTCATGGGAGGTCATTGTGATCGATGGAGATGTTCTTGCAAGGGCTCAACCACTTCGAGTCCCAACTCCTTGTACCCTTACCTCATTGGGGACATGCACAAAGAAACAAATTAAGAGAAGACCTATTTGATACCATTGATCCATATTTATAAATGGAACGAAATGGAATACATATGTATATCAAAGAAATACTCAGAGATACAATATAGCTTGAATTCTATTAATAAAGAGAATATGATGAAACTGTAAAAATGCATATTGAAAAAAACTTGCTAGAATTGTGGCAGCTTATCTGTGAGAAGAGATGTGACGACTACACTCATTTGCAAGAACATGGTTACAATGAGGCTCTGAAAGGCCTTTTTAATATAAATCATAAATTATAAAAATATAACCATACAAAAACCTAACCCTAGGATATGAAGCACCAAAAGTCATGTGGGCCCCAATGGTGTAAGTCGGTACATCAAATTCTCGGGTTCATAACTTTTGCATACGGTCTCCATTTTAGGCGCACGATAGCTCGTTGGAAAGAAGTATTGAAGTAATACACATGGTTTAATATCATATAGATAAAACTACATTGTCACTGTGGAGGGCCCAAAAAAATTTGTTTGGGGCCTCAAAATGGCCCCGAAAGTTTAGGACTTGAAAAACTAGGAAAAAACTGCCAAAATGAAAATTGTTTTTTTGAGCTAGTGGAATAGGTGGGTGGTCACCAATATCCACCTAGATAATTACTCTCACATTATGAATCAATGGTCTCCATTGCGTTGAGTTCCCCCATCATATGGGGAAACTTATGTTGAACTTGGCCTTGGTTGAGCCACTTTCCTTGGTGCAGGAGTTACCTTGCTTTGACAATACAATAAATAAGGATCCTTTGTTGTTGAGTTCCATTAATTTGAGTGTCCCTGATATGATAAATGGATGTTTGTTCCATGTAGTTAGGGTTTATCTATGTCAGTGTCAACTGCTCTGCGATCTCTTATGTGTCAAATAATGGTGGGAATTATGGTTGAAGGAGGTCCACATTGAACACAGGGTGTGGGCCAAGGAAGGGGGGAATAATGAGCTCAAACTCATTGTCACCCACATCCTTGGTGATGGTGTAAGGCCCATACCAATGAATAAGAAGCTTTTGATGGGGTCCTGTAAAGCACTCTTTCTACAAATGAAACCAAACATTGTCTCCCACCTGAAACTTGTGCAACACCCGGTGTTGATCATGGTGTTGTTTGTAATTATCATGGGCTTTATGTAAAATACCATGGACCTATTGTCATATGTGTTGAATTCGTTCAATAAACTTGGCTTATTTATAATTATGGATGGCATATTATAGTGTCTCACTATGATATTCCACTGGATGACCATGGTGAGTGAGGACTACACCCATGACATAGTCTGAAGCATCAGTCTCGACCTCAAAAGGTTGTTGCAGATCGAGTAAGGAGAGTAATGGAGATGAGAACAAGCAATGTTTTAATCATCAAATTATTTTTCTTGTGACTTCCCCCACACTAAAGTTTCATTTCCACTACCCTTGGTCACTTGGTTAAGGGCTCATGCAATATGGGAGAATTCCAACATGAACTTGGGATAGAAGTTGGCAAGTCCTAAGAAACTTTGAAGCTCGGTTAGGGTGGTGGGGGCTGGCCAGTCACAAATGAATTGGATCTTGGTTATACACACATGCACACCATGCTCATCAATAATTTATCTTAGGTATTGGACCATGTTCATGTCGAAGGAACATTTTTCCAAGTTAGCATATAGCTTGTGTTGTACCAAAGTGTGAAGGACCTGTTGAATATGCTACAAGAGTTCTACACAATTCTAGTAGAAGATGAGGATGTCATCTACATATACCACCAAAAAGGAATTGGTGAAGGGAAGCATTAAATCATTCATCAATATCATGAAACTTGTTGGGAAAATTTTCAAACCAAAGGGAATGACTAGCCATTTGAAATTACCTTATTTGGACTTGAAAGTAGTATTCCATACATCAGTTTGTTCTATTGGGACCTGGTGGTAGCCAGATTTTAGGTCAATATTGTTGAAAAAATTGTCTCCCTTCATCTATTTAAGAAGCTATTTAATTCAAGAAATTTGTTACCGATTGTTGAATGTGGTTTCTTTTAGGGCCATGTAATCAATGCAAATTTGCCAAGACCCATCCTTATTTTGTACGAGTATAATTGGACTCCTACAGGTTGAGGAGTTGGGTTGGATGTGCCCCTTTTGAAGAACCTCTTGGATATGTCTCTTAATTACCTCATTTTCCATCAGAAAGAAGCGATAGACTGGCCTATTGGGTATAGGTATAGTAGGGGTTAGATCGATTGAATTCTTGACCTGAAAGTATCGTGGAACCCCGGTGGGTGAGGATAAGATCCCTTTGTATTATTCCATGATCTTGTCTACTTACTTATATTGCCTGGAGAGGCCCTCTTTATAGTTCATGGATGTGTCTACGACTTTATTTTCACTTTGAGAGAGAATCATGAAGAAGACAAATTTCTCGGTCTTGTAAATTGCCTTCCTACATTTCTTAGCAGAGATCAAAGAAATAGCGGTAGGTGGGGCTACCTCTGGTACCCTATGAAATAGTCTAACCAAAGTAATAATAAAACTACGAAATCTAGACTCATATATAACGTGTCATTTCCACAAATATGGCTGGCCTAAAATAACATCACAAACTTCAAGGGGGGAAATATCACACAATACCTCATCCTTTAAGGGTTTGATGTCATAGGGCAAACAACACTATTGGATGGTGAAAATATCTCTTCGTTGGTGGAGCCACCCGATGGTGTAGGTATGCAGGTGTGGAATCATCAATAAGTTAAACCTCTTGATGACCTCTAAAAATATAAGGTTCTTCTAACTTCCATTGTTGACAATAAAATGCAGTGGAACACCCTTCACCCACATCTATGTGTGAAAAAAGAGCTCACCTTCCTATGGTTCCTCTAGTTCACAACAGTGGCACTGGTTTGTACGTCAATGATCTACTTCCCTTTGTATGGACATTATTCAAAGTCAGAATGTGCCTCTAACTTTGAGGCTTTCAGCTGAACCACCAACAACTGCTTCGAGTGACATTCATTGATGTTATGCTAGGGGATTTTATGGAATTCACACCACTTCCTAGTGTCTTTATTCATATTCTCATTACCCTTCTTGGTTTGCGACTTATAACGATTTTCCTGAGAAGTTCCATCTTTCTCTATCCTTTGTTCTATGGGTTGGGGATTCCTTTTCCCTTCTTCTTCTACAAGGAATTTGCATATCCAAACTCTAGTTTATTTTGTTTAAATTTCTGCTCAATTTTGGAAGTATATCGATATGTCACGTCGAGTGATGAGATGTCGAGAAACACACTTTTTGTTTGGATGTATCTATGTAGACATATATAGTACTTGAGCCCCAGATGTCTTTCATAGTCATTGATACCCATATTGGTGTGAAAGGTATGGAATATATATGTGAAATCTGGTACTGTCTAGTCCCTTTCCTGTTGTAGTGTGGTCGATCTCGTATAATGGTCATCGTAACTTACAACATGATAGTATTGTTCCTTAATAGAATCCCTGAAAGAATCCAAAGTTGGGGCGACCATAAATATTTTAGATTCCTTCATGGCCCTTTTCTCACAGTAAGTTTCCCACCAATCCTTGACATGGGGGACAACATTAAGGAGAGCAAATGTAATCTTTTCTCTATCAAAAAAATTATGGACTGAAAAATACCCTTCTAGCAGATTCAACAATTTATCTACAACATTTGCATCTATATTTCCTTCAAATAAAGTGATATAAAAATTGAGTTGTACCTTTAAGGGCTAGTGTGACTGCTTGATGAATATGCATCTCTTGTTTCCAGTCATCGAAGGATCTATGCAAAGTTGTCCATAATCGCATTCCTTTGTCACATGAGGGATTCCTTGAGAAATGTTTTAAAAGGATCTCTTTCTCCATTATATCTCTTTTATTCTTCCATGGGATGGTCTTGCAAGTTCTCAACCACTTCACGTGCCAACTCCTTGTACCCTGACCTCATTGGGGACATGCACAGAAAAAATAAATAAAGGGAAAACCGTTGTTATACCACTGATCCAGATTTATAAATGGAACGAAATGGAATACATATGTATATCAAATAAATATACATAGATACAGTAAAACTTGACTTATATTAATAAAGATAATATGTTGAGACTATAAAAATGCAGAATGAAACAAAATTTCTAGAATGGTGGCAACTTATCTCTGAGAAGAGATGTGAGGACTATGCTCATTCGCAAGAAGATTGTTATAATGAGGCTCCCAAAGGTCTTTTTAACATAAAGAATAAATGGTAAAACCTTAAAAATCCAAAAACCTAACCCTAGGAGATGAAGCACAAAAATTCATGTGGACCCTGATGGGTTAAGTTGGTACATCAACTTCCCAGGGTCGTAAATTTTGCATACGATCTCCATTTTATGTGCACGGTAGCTCGTTTGAAAGAACTATCTGATTAATACACATGTTTTCATCACACTGTGGCTAAAATTAACGATGTGACTATGGAGGGCCCAAAAATCACCATTTAGGGCCTCAAAACAACCCCATAAGTTTAGGACCCGAAAAACCAAGAAAAAACTACCAAAATGAAAACTATTCTTTGAGCCAATGGAATAGGTGGTTGGCCATATATATATACCTAGATTAGTCCTCCCCCCTTAGGAATAAATGGTATCCATTGTGTTGAGTGCCCCCATCATATGGGGAAACTTCTGCTGAACTTGGCCAAGGGTGATCCACTATCCTTAGTGCAAAAGCTTCCCTCCTTTGACAACCCTATCAAGATGGATTCTCAGTTGTCGAGTGCCCTTAATCTGAGTATCCCTAATATTATCAATGGATTCATGTTCCATGTAGTTATGGTTGATCTCTTTTGGTGTCAACTGCTCTGTGATCTTTGATGTGTCCAATAATGGTGGGAAGTATGGTCGAAGGAGGTCCACATTGAACACGAGGTGTAGGCCAAGGAATAAGGGAATACTCAGCTCAAAAGAATTTTCACCCACAACCTTGGCAATGGTGTAAGGTCCATATCAAAGTGCACGAATCTTTTGATGGCATCCAATAAGGAAATCTTTCTACAAATGCAACTAGACCTTATCTCCCACATGAAACGTGTGTGGAACCAGGTGTTACACATTATTTTCGTCATCCATATGACCATTAATGATGTAAGCCTATTCATTTCCTTCAGAGGGGTCAGTGGCTTGAATTCCTAAAGAAAGAAGGGAGAAGAAATTTGCCTGAGAGAAGAAATTGGATTTTCCTTTGTAAAAACCCTATTAAGAAGGATTTCAAAAGGTTGCTCTATACATAGGGTGTGGAAATGTCTTATTTCCGTAGGTTACACTATAGCTAGGTTGCAGAGTTTTTGTAGGCTTCATTACAGCGAGGGTGCGATGACATTCATACATGGGAAAAACGAGCATTTTCTCGATGCTTCTAGAAGGAGAAGCTTCTATGGTGAGGTGGCCTCTAAATGGTTTGGATCTTACTCAATTTCATGATTTAGTGGGATCATCCTAACCTCCTCACCTTATCCTCTTCAACTTATAAAAGGAGAGGAGCTCTCATGGATAAAGTTAGTTGTTTTGGCTTGAGATTGTTAGCTCGGTTAGAGTGACTTTGATCTTTTCTTTGTCAATATAGATTGTGAGTAGCTATCAAATACACAGTCTCAAAATTCATTGGAGCAAGAAGTGTGTGGGAAGTAAGGAACTATTGGAAGGAACCTGATGACATCAAGGCATCTGGTTGTATCTTTCTTCCACATTATATAATACAGTGGCATGTTTCTTTCTCATAAAATCATTCTCATTTTGTTATATCACTCCTTGATCACATGTATAAGCTTTCATTGAGTATACTATTGTTTCTTTCACTTTGGTTGGTTTGTGTCATTGCAAATCCAATATCAGAAGAGCACTGGAGTGAAGCAGGGATAACAAATATATAAGGAAGAGACATTCAAATGTATGTCATTCATCTCTTGTTTGATAGTATATTCGATGATTAGATCTTAGAGAAAGTGCCATGTCCTATCTTGTTTTGTTCTAGATCTAGGTGGATCTAGGGAGATTAGTTTATGTTCGCATTCACCGATTTATCCGTTAACAAATTTGGCGACTCCACTAGAGAACGGATTTTTTTCCTAGTTTGACCTACTTTCTTTGTTTGATTGATTGGATTCTATTTTCTGATTCACTAGGATATCCAACTTGAATCTCTGACTATTAAACTTCATTGGAAAACCTTCTTAATTTTTAATTTTTTCCAATTTTGCTTGATTTTCGCACCCCGCGTTGAGGGACAGTGTGATGACTTAGGATTTCTGCACCATAACTACTTAGACCAGTGCAGAAAATCCACACCGTAACCATAGTTGGCCTGCAACGATCAAGGATTTCCACACTTTGTTAGTCTACACCTTGCGGAAATTGTGAAAATTTTGATTTTTGATGGTTTTTTCCTTACCCAGACCTTGGATTTGGTTTTGGGGTGAATTGTTTGATCTATTTACAGTCAGCTTGATAGATTTGAAAATTCTTTTAGCCATATTTGATTTGTTTTATTTTGAAATATTTAGTCGCTTTCTTTGAGTGTCTTTCAGTTACAAAGCACTGTCTTTTCTTTAGAATTTTCTGGTGAAAGAACTTTTTCTTTTATTGAATAGTTTGTGTTAAAAGAGAAAACTGTTTGGGTTGCTTTGTTTCATGTCAATTTGCTATTTCCTTTATCTATATTTGAAACAAAAAGTTTTAATTTCTTTCTTTATATTAAATTGGGGGAATCCTTGCATTTGAAGTAGCGAAATTGCATGATTTTTGGTCTTAAATTCTTAATCGTGTATTGGTGTAAAGTCTATTTTTCTCATTTCTTGAAAATATTGATATTGATGAGTTTTAAAATTTTCATACATTGTGCATATGGGAATGATAAATGTTTTCTCCTTCTCGTAGCATAGCTTTCATCAAAATGAAAAGATTGCATGTTCATCTCTTTGCATAACTTTCGAGTCGGTCAAAATACCATATTGTCCACACCATTTTCCTCTTGAGTAATAATAGCCATAAAATAAAGTGCTTATAAAAATTGATTAGACATTTTTATATTTTTTGGTAGCAAACCTACATTAGATTAGTTGTAGGGCTTTGGAATAGGTGTGAAAGATAAATTTCCCATGATGCAAACAAACATAGAATCTTGAGTTAGGGAGTAGCGAAATCCACTTATTACATTTTGTCATGGGAAGCCCTTCTAACACAAGGGTCAATCACGAGGTCGCATTGAGACTGACAGAGTTACTCACCCTTCTTTGTTGGTGTTAGTGTCGAGATTGTGCATATTATGGGGGTCGCTTGAAGGTATACCCACAATGATGAGTGGAAGCCTTTCGAGTTGATTTTGGGCTAGATACCCTGCCTTTGCGTGTGGATCAGACTGTTGATTGTTTCCCCAGGCATCATTGTAATAATTGGTGACCTTAGTGGCCTATCTTATTAGGTTCTTTACACAAGGTGACTGTGGAGGGGAAAGTCTTCGCGGTACCTGGAATCGACATTGGTGAAACTCACTCGGGCTCCTTGGAGGGTATACCCACGATTATGTGTGGGAGCTTGCACCAGGGTGTAAGTCCGTTAAGCAGGTCGTCAACGTAACTTTTCCACCCACTCTATCTCATCCCTTTCTTACTTTGTTCCCATGACATTGGATTTCATCACCAACTAGTGTGCTCATTGTGAGAAGGTTTTGTTTGCTTTCTTGCTTACTAGATTTTTAGTGTGTGTTGTTTGTTCTCCCTAGCAGACTCTAGGTTGGATATTTATTTAATGGCATCCATTCCCGGAATGACCAATGAAAGAACCCCTATTCCAGGGGAACCTTTTGTTTTTCCTTCTTATGGGAACATTGGTCCTCCTCACATCGCTACTTTGATCCTTTCAGGTCTCACAATTGGATTACCGGTATGGTTGTTTTCCACTCAGGTAATCCTGAATGCAACTAGTACTTCTGTTGTAAGAACTTCCCCCCAAGAACATCAACCTCATGTTGATCCTTCGCCTTATTCACCAGTAAGATATTCTTCACCTTCTCCACTTGCAAGTTCTTCTTCCATTTCATCTTCTTCATCGAGTGAAATATCTGAAGCTAGTAACTCGGTGGATAAGAAGAAGAAGAAAAATAAACAAGAATCTAAAATTCTAGCCACTGTCGGACACGTTGGAAAGAAACCAATTACTGTTGATCATGCTGGGAGTGTTGATGATGTCAAGTTCACCCAAACAACCCATAATCCCAAGTACCCTTGTAGGCTTTGTAAGGGTAGCCATCTTCTTAAGGATTTCCCTGGTGTATCCAAGGTTATAGAGGCATGGTATACTCACCAACCCCTGTCATCAACCTCTGAACAACATGTTGATGACCTCCCGTCAACTAGTCAAGATACTATTGGGAAGAAGAAAAGTAGAGTCAAGTTATCGTGCATGTTATGCAAATGGAGTCATTTAACTCACCTTTTCCCTCGTATGGACGAAGCCTCAAAATTCATGGAAAACATGATTATTTCACAGCCTCAACTTCTAGCTACTTATCGCAAGCTTACTCTCGACCCACCTGTAGTTGATGGAATGATCAATCTGGTCCCTTCATCGATCAGTCTGGTTGATCATGTAGTCAACCTGGTCATGTCCTTAGTTGAACCAGTTGACAAAGTGGTTTCTCTGATCTCATCCTCGATTGATCCCACTCTCTCGCCAGAGGGTGAAACCCAGGCGGTTGATCCGATCCCATCCTCAGTCAATCCTACTCTCTTGGTAGAGAGTGAAACCCAAGTGGTCAATCTGTTTCCACCCATCGACCCCATTCTCCCCTTAGAGAATGAAACCTCAGTGGTCGATCTGATCTCATCATCAATCGATCCTACTCTCTCGCTAGAGAGTAAACCTGATACTTCCCATGTTTTTCTTGTTGATACAAAATCTACTATGATGGGGGGGATTCCTCCTTCTCTCGTGGAACCCCCTCCAAGTAATGAGTCCATCCTTTTTAATTGGGGTGTGCTAACCAGATCTCATCTTCCCTCTCACATTCCTTTCCAGATTACAGTACAGGTTTGTGGTCGGGATGTTCCTTAGACGCTGATAGATGAAGGTTCATATGCTAGTATTTTTTCCTTTATTGCTTGGAAATCTTTGGGTTGTCCTCAACTTGCGTCGATTACACAGAATTTGTTAGCTTTTAACAGAAGAACCAGTCAACCTTTAGGGACCCTTCCTTAGTTTCCTGTAACTTTGGGAGGGAAAGCTCTCTTTATTGATGTTATGGTAGTCCAAGACCCCTTCGATTTCTCTTTACTCCTTGGGTGGGATTATGTCTATGCCATGAAAGCTATTGTGTCCACTCTTTTTCGTGTGATATATTTCCCTCACGATGGAAGAATTGTGACTATTGATAAAATTTCATTCATTGGTCCTAACTGGATTACTTCCCTATGTAGTTCTTATATGCGGATGGTATTTCCCCTACCATAGGTCAATTATGTGGAATTGTCTCCCATGACTTCAAATTTTGATGATATGGATCCAGTAGTTGACATGGTGATCTCTTTGGTATGGCTATTGGAGCCTGACCACCTTACCCCTATCATGACCCTCGACATGTGTTCCTTCTAGAGTGTGTTTCTTCCATCAAGTGAAGATCTCTTGGAGGCTATGACCGAGGTTTGTTCCTTGACATGGTGTCCTTCCAGAGATTTTTCCTCTTGGAAGCCATGACCAAGAAGAGCTTATGAACATGGTTTACTGATTTCAATCTCATTAAAAAATGAAACCAGCCACAAGCATGGTTTTCTGATTTCAAGCTTGTTAAAAAAATGAAACCAGCTATGAGCATGGTTTACTAATTTCAAGCTCATTAAAAAATGAAACCATCCTTGAGCATGGTTTTCTTATTTCAATCTCATTAAAAAATGAAACCAGCTATGAGGATAGATTTTTGCATCTATGTGGAAACCTTGTTAAAAAATGAAACCAGGTCCAAGCATAGTTTTGTTTAGTTTTAAGCTTGTGAAAAAATAAAATCTATCCCAAACATAGTTTTGTTTTGGTTTTAAGCTTGCATAAAAATAAAAACAATCTCGAGCCTAGTCTTTGTTTTTTCTCATGTTCGTAAATACATGAAAATAAGTTACCAATCTTAGTCTTTGTTTTTTCTCGTGCTCATAAATCAATGAGAATGTAACCGAGTAAACTTTTATCACTTTTTCGGACTCGTAAAGGTTACACGAAAAAGGAACCCCCTGGAGTTCCCTTTAAGCTCTTTTCAGACTCTCTAAACATGAAAATATTGTCGAGCGATCTTGTTCTTTTCATGCTCGTTAAAGTATTGGAAAGAACGTCTGTTGAGTGATAGTTTATCTCTTTTTCAGTCTCATCAGAATACTTTATGAAAAAGGAACTGAGAGAGTTTAGTTTAAGTGTTTTTTAGACTCTCTAAACATGAAAACCCCTGAGTTTTATCTCTTTGGACTCGTGAAACAAACATCAAAAGGCCCATATGGGATTGAACCACTCCTTCCTAGGGATCGTTAAACATACTCCGAGGAACTCATCCGAAGGATTAGCTTACATTTCAAGCATATTTTATCCTCCTCAATCTTGTGTAAAAATAAAGAGGTACTCGCCAGAAATGGTGGGGGGGAAAATTGGGAAAGAAATGTGTCTAAACCTGTATTCTATGGAAGAGTATCCTTTGAACATGACACCCTTTCACTTGCCTTGTGTCTAGGTTGGAAAATCCACTTGTCTCTTGATCATGCTCGTTTATAAGATTACAAATTGGTCTGTGATCTCTGTTGTTGAGTCAGTGTTTCCAAGACAGTTGTGGTGTTGTCAATATGTTCAAAATAAGTCTAAACCGAAAATCCTTCTATTTGCGTCGGCCATGTATGCAGTCCTTAATCCTTATATTGCGTCGGTCATCCTTGAGTCAGTCATGAATCACTTGTTACTCTGATCCACTTCAAATCTTGTTACCTGTTTCATGTCATTGATGGGGGATACATTAAGGCCCTCTTGTGACGAGTCCTTTCCTATCGACTTCAACTCATTATCCAGGAATTAGACTTAGAAACTAATTGGTACCTTGGAACTTGCATGCCTCAATGGAAGGTTTCCTCGACTTCGACAATGGGTTTTCATTATTGACCCCTGATTGGGAGATTCAACTGAGTGTTTGACTTCACCTTATTAATTCACATTCGTTGGATTGTACTAGTGTACCTTGGGAGTCATTGACATTAATGGTGATTTCCCTTGCCCTTGTTAATGATATTCATTAATGATCGGTAATCAGGTGGTTTCTACCATGTTCAACTTCAACACATGTATTCACATGGTTAGATTCGTACTATAGAGTGGTGGAGATGAAGACCCTGAATCTTTTCTCACAGATTCAGGTTGCATTGGAGTATATTCAGTTTGTATTGTTGCATGGATCCACATTGTATGTCTGGTGGCTATGTTCGAATTTGAGTCTTTAACACATAGATCCATGCTGTATTTTTGGGTGGCTATGCTCAGATTTGTGTCATAATGGCATGGATCCACAGTGTATGTTTTGTGGCCATGACTTGTCTTACCTGACATGGATCTTCACATGTCGGCATTTATACTTTGAGTCATTTGTATTCTGAGTATGGGAATACCTACCTCAGTGATGATATATTATTGTATTGTATTTACTTGTTTGTTGGTAGGTTTCCGACCGACTGTTCCTTGTTCCCTACACACACTCAACAAAGTATTTTAGCTATCACTCTGTTCTAAATTCATACTTTGGGGGGCTCTCTATTACACATTATTTTCCTCATCCCTATGACCATTAATTATGTAAACCTATATGTTTCCTTTAGAGGGGTTAGTGGCTTGAATTCCTAAAGAAAGAAGGGAGAAGAAGTTTGCCTGAGAGAAGAAATTGGATTTTCCTTTGTAAAAGCCCTATTAAGAAGGATTTCCACAGGTTTCTCTATACCTAAGGTGCGAAAATGCTTTATTTTCATAGGTTTCACTATAGCTAGGTCGCGGAGTTTTCACAGGCTACATTACAGCTAGGGTGCGACGACCTTCGTATGTGGGAAAAACGAGCATTTTCTCGATGCTTCTAGAAGGAGAAGATTCTATGGTGAGGTGGCCTCCGAACAGTTTGGATCTTACTCTCTTTCATGATTTATTGGGATCATCCTAACCTCCTCACCTTATACTCTTCAACTTATAAAAGGAGAGGATATCTCATGGAGAAAGTTAGTTGTTTTGGCTTAAGATTGTTAGCTTGGTTAGAGTGGCTTTGAGCTTTTCTTTGTCAAGATAGATTGTGAATAGCTATCAGATACATAGTCTCAGAATGCATTGGAGAAAAAAGTGTGTGGGAAGCAAGGAATTGTTGGAAGGAACCTGATGACATCAAGGCATCTGGTTGTATCTTTCTTCCACATTATATAATACAGTGGCATGTTTCTTTCTCATAAAATCACTCTCATTTTATTACATGACTCCTTGATCACATGTATAAGACTTCATTGAGTATACTATTGTTGCTTTCACTTTGGTTGTTTTGTGTCATTGCAGATCCAATATCACAAGAGCACTGAAGTGAATCAAGGACAAAAAAGATATAAGGAAGCGACATTGAAAGGTATGTCATTCATCTCTTGTTTGATAGTAAATTCGATGATTAGAGATTAGAGAAAGCGCCATGTACTGTCTTGTTTCGTTCTAGATCTAGGTGGATCTAGGGAGATTAGTTTATGTCTGCATTCACCAATTTATCTGTTAACACCTGATGTGTATCATGGCATTGTTTGTACTTAGCATTGGATTTATGTAAATATCATGGACCTATTATCAAATGTGTTGAATTCATTCAATCAAATTGGTGGCTTTGTTGGCCTCAGATTGAGCATGGTATGTTTATTCCTGTGTGTATGTCAGGGGTAGTTCGACATCAATGGGACCCAATGGTTGAAATCCCAACCCCACCTGAAAGAAACCATGTCTAGTAGAGATATGAAGGGATCTGTTATAGCTATTTTGAACATAGGGGAGACTCTCATCCCATGTGAATGGATGTTTGGAGTTGTACATTACCAATATATGCATGATCATTATGTTGACAACCTCTATCTGGCCATCAATTTGGGGGTTGAAGGAGGTGGATTTTGGGAGCTTGGTGTCTAACTATGACCAGAGGTTGGACCATAATGTGCTCAGGAACCTGTTGTCCTGATATGATATGATGGTCCATGGTATCCCAAAATGTACCCACACTCATTCAAAGAAGATCTTGGAAGTGGCCTCCATTGTGATATTATTCTTGTAGGCTATGAGCATGGACATATTAGAAAACTGATCAACCACCATGAAAACAAAGTCATTTCCCTACTTGGTTGAAGTAATACCCCACATGTAGTCCATAGACATGGATTCCCATGGCCTATCAGGAGTAAAAAGAGGGGTGTACAAGCCTTGATTATTAGTGTTTGGTTTGGAAATGTTGGAGGAAGTGCAGGACCTAATATACTTGGTGATGTCCTATTCAATTTTTGGCTAGTAGAAATGATTTTGTAGTACTTCCATGGTCTTTTACATGCCAAAATGTCCTGCCATCAGATTGTAGTGAGATTCCCAAATCATCTTCTCATGATTGCTTGCAAGAACATAGAGGTGGCCCAGATGGCATAACATTTTGTCATGAATATGAAAGTCAGTGACAATCACACCTATGTTTAGCATCTGGTAAGTCGTAGTGAAGTCAGGATCACTTGTGTAGATTTTGGGCCACTTAGATGCCTCATGTCCACAAGAGTGGAGCACCGTGGTTATGGCTACAACTTGAGGTCGATTGAGGAAATCAGTGACACGATTGATGTTCCCTCTATTATTTTTTACGTTGATATGAAAATATTGCAAGAATGTGGACTACTTTTGATGGAGGTCATTATGTTATCTGCTTTATGTCTACATGAACTGAATAGGCTTATGATCAGTGTGGATGAATGTCTCCTTCCCAAGAATGCAGTGATTCCTTTTTCAGCGGGATTGTACGATGGATTAAATTTATTTGTCAAAGGTGGGATAGTTACAGATGAAATATGATAGTGTCTCACTATGATATTCCACTGGATAACCATACTAAGTTAGGAATGCACCCACAACATAGTTTGAAGCATCAGTCTCAATATCAAAAGGTTGTTGCAGATCGAGTAAGGTGAGTATTGGATATGAGCACAAACGATGTTTCAAATCATCAAATTATTGATGTTGTGACATCCCCCACACTAAATTTACCTTTACACCACCCTTTCTCACTTGGTTGAGGGCCCATGTAATATGGGAGAATCAAAACATGAACTTGCGATAGAATTTGGAAAGTCCTAAGAAACTTTGAACCTCGGTTAGTTTGGTTAGGGCCGTTGAGTGACGATTGAATTGGATCTTGGTTGGATCCACATGAACACCATGCTCATCAACAATGTAACCTAGGTATTGGACCTTGTTCATTCTTGATGCAGGAGCATCGCCACATTAAGCGAGCCAGCGTGGAAGCAGAGGGCAGTTGGACAAGCCAACACGAATTTTGAAGAATCACCTTGGAAGTTGTTGCGCGAACATTAATGTAACAATTTAATGAAGTGCACTTGTATATTGTAATGGACCTTGAGTGGATATCTCTCGTCCTTAGTAGGTAGAGGGCATTTAAGATAGTTAATGTAAAGTAGATAGAATTTAATTCTAGATTAGACGGTTGTAGAGTGCGAAGAGGGAAACGGGAAATAGACACCCTCATTGTGCATTTGTAACATTATTGAAGAGGAAGAAGAGTAAGAGCAAGAAGAGAGCTGTGTAAGAACACCCATGTACAAACATTTGAATTAATAGAAGAACTTGATTCAAATTCATGGTTTGTGTTATTCTCTGTGTATTGATGTTGATATTCTCATGAATGTTTCCTTCCAGTTATACATCTGCTTTTATATGTTGTGTATATGATTTCATGTTTGAATTGAATTCTGAGAGGAAGAAGGAATGAGTTTCAATTGTTTCTCTAATTGAGCCAGAGGATTCCTGCAAGGAGTGCAGTTGAAGTGTCCGTGAGGGGTGCGTTGACAGAGGGTTCAGATAGAGATAGATTTTGTTCTCATTCATCCCAGAAGTGCAGTTGGGAATAGGAGCCGTGCAAGGAGTGCATAGGCCAGGTGAAGTTCATGGTTGCGAACATGAGCAAGTGTTTTAAGACTGCTGCTGCAAGTGTGCGCAGAGTCGAAGAATTCAACAGTTAGATGTGTTAGAAGGTTGCCGCAAGGAGTGCGAGCAAGGAGTTCCTTTCTGAGAACTTAAAAGCCATGGGAAAATGCTCAGGAAGGATAGACCCTTTGTGTTTGTTGAAGGACAATGTGGAGGAGTTATGCCTTGGAAGTTTACAGAAGCATCACAAGTTGCACATAGGAGTACGGGTTTCGTGGCGGAACACCTAGTCTTTCCGTAAGAATTTCGCCAGGAGAAACGGACGATCGGAATCCTCCGAGGAGATTTTGCGAATCATTGCGAGCCGTTGGATCTCACGGAGGTGCAGGGAGGTTACAGTGCAAGTGTGGAAGAGGTTTGAAGCTCAGGAGGGGCAGATCCATTGATCCAAGCCAGCCAGGGCCATTGGATCATTCACGGAATCGCCTATCAGGATTTCGTAAGAGAAGAGTCGGAAATTTGGTAATGGAAATCGCAATATTGTGATACGTGATATCCCGACGAGTACTATTACAGCGTGGGGCCACAGGAGTGGTGGAGGACAGGTGGCACACCATATCAGAGTTCGGGGAAAGTAAAGTCCATAAACATTGGACATCAGGATTTGCGAAACCACGAACCCCGAAATGCCGATGGAGTGAAGCGGCGATTGAATGGTCAATCCACACGTGTGTCAGATTTTCGACACATCGGGCATCGGGAGTCGAGGATACAGGTTGTTTAGTATCGCGAGTGGCGAAATCACGATAGGTTAAGTCCCGACAAGGAATGGGAAGAGGTCAGCGTTGACTTGCATCGGGTCTTGGGGATTCGATAGTGCAGTTCTCGACCATTGGACTCGTGAAGTCACGAGTTCCGATTCCCCAATAAGTAAGGAGAGGGGGAATCGCGTAAAGAGATCTGTGGGTGCATATTTCCCGATAGGGAAATAGAAGGACCGGTTAGTGTTCTTTGGGCCGAGGAAAGAGAAGATCCTATGAGAGCGGGTGGACCTTCCGACCTGCAGGTGGTGAAGAGGCTGCGTTGCCGTCAGTCTGGTATCAGAGAACATAATTTTTTTTTTTCTTTCTGTAGCAGAGAAAGAGAATTCACCATGCCGTCGAGAAGGGATAGGCAATAACCCAATCCATAGGATAGGGAAGTGCAACGAAGAAGAGGCAGGCAGATGGCAGATCCAGCCATAGAAAGGAAAATGCGTGATCTCTGAGAAAGACTCGAAGACATGGAGACAACACAAAGACGCATAGCCAACGCAGGGGATCTCAGCAATTCCGAGAGTGAGATTGAGGCTGAATGTGAAGAAGAAGTTGCAACCGAAGATGCATCAAACGATCGTTTGATCAAAGCTATTGCTAGGATGGGTGCAAGAGAAAAGATGGACATTGCAGTTTACGAGGGAAACTTGGATGCAGAGGAGATTCTAGACTGGATTAGAGCTCTCGATACATACTTTGACTACGAAGATGTTGAAGAGGATAATAAATTCAAGCATGCAGTCAAAAGACTGAAAGGACATGCAACATTGTGGTGGGATGAGCTACAAGCTGACAGATGCTGCAAGGGCAAGCAGAAGATTAAGAACTGGGATAGGCTGATTGCGAAGATGAAGACGAAATTCATCCCGAGGGATTATCAAATTTATCTGTTCAGGAGAATGCAGAACCTGAGATAGAAATTGATGACAGTGAAATAATACACTGAGGAATTCTACAAACTAAACATTAGAGCAGGTCATCGGGAGAGAGATGATGAGAAGGTTGCTAGATATATGAATGACCTGAGATATGATATCTAGGATGAGATGAGCATGGTAACCATCCGGATGGTGGAAGATGCTTATCAGATGGATTTGAAAGCTGAGGAGAAGCTGAGCCGAAAGAAAGGTCAGAGGGGCCGAGGCAGAAGTCAGCTCAGAGGCAAGGCAGTTGCCCAGGACAAATTCTAGAAGCCCAAGGAGGAATGGAAGAAGCCTCAGACTCGTACTGAGCGAGGTGGAAGGTCACAGAGAGAGCCACATGTTGAACAACGAGGGAAGCATAATGAGCAGAGAGGAGATTATGCTGACAACAACACTTTTCCTCGTACTAGAGGTAGAGGAAGAGGAAGAGGTGGAGTAATCACATGCTTCACATGTGGAAAGAATGGGCACAAATCTTACGAGTGTCCAAAGAAAAAGAAGGACATTGGAGAAGCTCACATCACCAAGGCACAGAGGCGGGATGTTGAGGCAAAAGACGCAGAAGGCGGAAGATTGGTGATGATGCGAAAAGACCTTTTGACACCCGAGAAGGAGGTGGAAAGTTCAGTCCAAAGGACCTGAATTTTCAGGATTGCTTGCAAGACCAAGGACAGGGTGTGAAAGGTCATCGTAGATAGTGGTAGCATAGATAATCTCGTTTCTACAGAGATGGTAGAGAAGCTGGAGCTGAAGATGACTGATCATCCAAGCCCATACGGAGTTTCGTGGCTACAGAAAGGACACCAGGTAACTGTTACTAAACAATGCTTGGTTGCATTCAAGATAGGAGGGTATAATGATAAGATCTTGTGTGATGTTATTCCCATGGATGTTTTTCATCTATTGTTGGGTAGACCATGGAAATAAGACAGAAATGTGATTCATGATGGGCGAATGAACACATACACCCTGGAGAGGAATGGGAGGACACACATGTTGCTTCCGATAAAGGATAAAAAGGTGAAGCCGGAAGTAAGAAAAACTGTACTTCTCATGAGTGGGAAGGAACTTCTTACAGAGGTGAAGAAGAAGGAGGATCCGCAATTCTTTGTGGTCAGAAAACTGAGGATCGTTCTGACTAGCACAAGAGTGGATGATTTACCAGAGGAAGTTCAAAAACTACTGGAAGAGTTCACTGACATCATAGTGGACGAACTACCTCGTTTTTTGCCACCGATCAGGAGTGTGAGTCATCACATTGACCTCATACCAGGAGCCAGTTTTCCAAACAAAGTTGTGTACAGGTTGATACCGCAAGAGAATGAAGAGGTTAAGAGGCAAGTCCAGGAGTTATTGGACAAGGGGTTGGTCAGAGAAAGCTTGAGTCCATGTGTTGTTCCAACAATACTCAGTCTGAATAAAGATGGAGGCTAGAGGATGTGTACTAACTCAAGGGATATCAACAATATAACCATCAGGTACAGATTTCCATTGCCGAGGATGGATGATCTGATGGACTGCTTGAGTGGAGCAAAATATTTTTCAAAGATTGATTTGAAAAGCGGATATCACCAGATTCGCATGAGAGAGGGTGATGAATGGAAGACAACATTCAAAACCAACGAGGGTTTGTATGAATGGCTTGTTATGCCATTTGGATTAACAAATGCACCAAGTACCTTTATGAGGTTGATGAACGAAGTCCTGAGGGAGTTCATCAGAAAGTTTTTCATTGTGTATTTGGATGACATACTAGTTTTCAGTAAAACAGCAGCGAAGCATCTGAAGCATTTGGCTACAGTGATGCAGAAACTACAGCAGGAGAAGTTGTTGATAAATATGAAGAAATCCTCATTCATGAAGACAGAGCTCATTTATTTGGGGTTTGTTATTTTGGAAAATGAGTTGAGAATGGATCCAGACAAGGTGGAAGTGATCAAGAATTGGCCATCACCGAGAAATATATTTGAGGTGAGAAGTTTCCATGGTTTGGCAAGTTTCTACCAGAAGTTCATCAGGAATTTCAGTGGAATTAGCGCAACGATGATGGATACAGTGAAGAAGCGGCATAAGTCTTTTCATTGGATAACAGAGGCTGAGAATAGTTTCAATATGTTGAAACAGAAGATCACGGAACAACCAGTTTTGGTATTGCCGTATTTCCTGAAGACATTTCAGGTGAAATGCGATGCATGCAGATTTGCAGTTAGTGCAGTCTTGAGTCAAGAAGACAGGCCAATCACGTATTTCAGCGAGAAGCTGGATGAGGCGAAGGTGAAATACTCCACTTATGACAAGGAGTTCTATGCCATCATATAGGCATTGAAGAAATGGAGGCATTATTTGATCCCGAAAGAGTTTGTATTGTACAGTGACAATCATGCATTGCAGTTTGTGACTCAATAGGAGAAGTTGAATCAGAAACATGTTAAATGGGTTGAGTATATGCAAAATTTCACTTTTGTGATTAAACATATTTCTGGTACTGCTAACAAAGTGGATGATGCTTTGAGCAGGAAGTGTTTGCTATTGCAGGAGTTCTGAGTCAAGACGTTAGGTTTTGATGAACTCAGGGACATGTACGCAGGTGATCTAGATTTCAATGAAGCGTATGAAGCAACTGAGAATCCAGTTCTCAGAGACATAAGTCCTTTGATAGACTATATGATCTAGGAAGGATTGTTGTTCAAAGGCAATCAACTGTGTATTCCGAACACAGTGGTTGATTAGCAGGACATTTCGGTCATGACAAAACATTCGCAAAGCTGAGCGAATCATACTTTTGGCCAGGGATGTGATCAGAGGTCAAGAGGTTTGTGGATAGATGTCGAATTTTCCATCATTCGAAGGGAAGAAAGCAGAATGCA
Organism: Picea engelmannii; assembly: GCA_009831015.1. Classification (NCBI taxonomy): domain Eukaryota; kingdom Viridiplantae; phylum Streptophyta; class Pinopsida; order Pinales; family Pinaceae; genus Picea; species Picea engelmannii. The sequence goes on from ML792942.1 coordinate 86,080, forward strand.
GGTTTTTATCAACCATTGCCCATACCAGAGATGCCATGGGATGCGATAAGCATGGATTTTGTATTGGGGTTGCCAAGAACACAAAGAGGTGTTGATTCAATATTTGTGGTAGTGGACAGATTTTCCAAAATGGCACACTTCAGCCCATGAAAGAAGACCAGTGATGCAACTCACATTGCCAATATTCTTTTCGAGGAGGTCATTCGACATCATGGGTTACCGAAAAGCATAGTTTTGGACAGAGATACGAAATTCATAGGGCATTTTTGGAGGACCTTATGGAAGAAGCTGGGAACTAACTTGTTGTTTAGTTCAACTTATCATCCTCAGACAGATGGACAGACGAAGGTGGTGAAAAAAAGTCTGGGAGACTTGCTGAGAAGCTTCGTGACAGAGCACCACAGCCAGTGGGACCAAATATTTCCACAGGCAGAGTTTGCGTATAATGACTCAGTGAATCGGATCATAGGCCAGATTCCATTTCAGGGTGTTTATGGAATGCATCCAAGAGGAGTTTCTGAACTGAGAGATTCAAAATAGACTGGGACTAGGAGCGCTAGTGCAGAAGAATTCGCCGAGGCGATGAAAGAACTTCACAGTCAGGTGAAGCAGCGACTGCTGGGTTCGAGTCAGGAGTATAAGCGTAGAGAAGATCGACATAGGAGACAACTTCAGTTTGAGGTTGGTGATCTGGTTCTGGCACATTTGAGGAAAGAAAGGTTCCCGAGAGGAACATATAATAAATTTAAGATGAAGAAAATTGGACCGTGCAAGGTCTTGAATAAAATGGGAGAAAATACTTATGAGATTGAATTACCCGATGGGATCGGAATTTCTCCGATATTCAACATATCAAATTTGTACCCATACAGGGTTGGAGAAGCAAAAACTGGAGATGACCAGCCAGTGATCCAGTGGATGAAACAAATGCCATTTGCAGAGAAGCCACAGATGGAATGCATACTGGATAAGAGAGTGAGCAAGAGGACCAGACGAAAGGAATACTTTGAGTATCTGGTCAAGTGGAAGAACCATCCAGTTGAAGATGCCAACTAGGAGACTGAACCCGAGATACAAAATCATGGACAGACCGTGCAAGAGCTCATGGATAGGAGCCCATGAATTTTTTTTCAAGCAAAGGTGTATGGTGCAGGAGCATCGCCCACATTAAGCGAGCCAGCGCGGAAGCGGAGGTCAACTGGACAAGCTAGCACAGATTTTGAAGAATCACCTTGGAATTTGTTGCGCGAACATTAATGTAACAATTTAATGAAGTGCACTTGTATATTGTAATGGACCTTGAGCAGATAGCTCTCATCCTTAGTAGGTAGAAGGCATTTAATATAGTTAATGTAAAGTAGATAGAATTTAATTCTAGATTAGACGATTGTAGAACGCAAGAGGGAAGCGGGATATAGACACCCTCATTGTGCATTTGTAACATTATTGAAGAGGAATAAGAGTAAGAGCAAGCAATGAGCTGTGTAAGAGCACCCATGTACATACATTTGAATTAATAGAAGAACTTGATTCAAATTCATGGTTTGTGTTATTCTCTGTGTATTGATGTTGATATGCTCATGAATGTTTTCTTCTAGTTATACATCTTCTTTTATATGCTGTGTATATGATTTCATGTTTGAATTGAATTATGAGAGGAAGAATGAATGAGTTTCAATTGTTTCTCTAATTGAGCCAGAGGATTCCTGGAAGGAGTGCAGTTGAAGTGTCTGCGAGGGGTGCGTTGACAGAGGGTTCAGATAGAGATAAATTTTGTTCTCATTCATCCCAGAAGTGCAGTTGGGAACAGGAGCTATGCAAGGAATGCGCAGGCCAGGTGACGTTTAGGATTGCAAACATGAGCAAGTGTTTTAAGACTACTGCTGCAGGTGTGCGCAGATTCAAAGACTTCAACACTTAGACGTGTTAGAAGGTTGTCGCAAGGAGTGAGAGCAAGGAGTTCCTTTCTGAGAACTTAAAAGCCGTGGGAAAACGCTCAGGAAGGATAGACCCTTTGTGTTTGTTGAAGGACAATGTGGAGGAGTTGTGCCTTGGAATTTTACAAAAGCTTCACAAGTTGCGCGTAGGAGGACGGGTTCTGTGGCGGAACACCTAGTCTTTCCGTAAGAATTTCGCCAGGAGAAACGGATGATTGAAATCCTCCGAGGGTATTTCGTGAATCACTACGAGCCGTTGGATCTCGCGGAGGTGCAGGGAGGTTACAATGCAAGTGTGGAAGAGATTCGAAGCTCAGGAGGGGCAGACCCATTGATCCAAGCCAGCCAGGGCCATTGGATCATTCGCGGAATCGCCTATCTGGATTTCATAAGAGAAGAGTCAGAAATTTGGTAACGAGAATCACGATATTGCGATACACGATATCCCGACGAGTACTATTACAGTGTGGGGCCACAGGAGTGGTGGAGGATAGGTGGCACACTATATCGGAGTTCAGGGAAAGTAAATTCCTGAAACATTGGACATCAGGATTCGCGATACCGCGAACCCCGAAATGTCGATGGAGTGAAGCGACAATTGAATGGTCAATCCGCACGTGTGTCAGAGTTTCGACACATTGGGCATCGGGAGTCAGGGATAGAGGTTTTTTAGCATCGCGAGTGGAGAAATCGCGATAGGGTAAGTCCCGACAAGGAACGGGAAGAGGTCAGTGTTGACTTGCATCGGGTCTTGGGGATTCGAGAGTGCAACGCTCGACCATTGGACTCGTGAAGTCGCGAGTTTCGATTCCCCGATAAGTAAGGAGAGGGGGAATCGTGTGAAGAGATCTGTGGGTGCATATTTCCTGATAGGGAAATAGAAGGACCGATTAGTGTTCTTTGGGCCGAGGAAAGAGAAGATCTTGTGAGAGCGCATGGACCTTCCAACCTGCGGGTGGTGAAGGGGCTACGTTTTCGTCAATTTCGAAGGAACATTTTTACAAGTTAGCATATATCTTTGGTTGTCACAAAGTGTGAAGGACTTCTTGAATATACTGCAATTGTTCATACCAATTCTTGTTGAATATGACGATGTCATACATATATACCACCATAAAAGAATCGGTGAAGGGATGCAGTATATTGTCTATCAATCTCATGAAATTGTTTGGAGAATTTTTCAAATCAAAGGGCATGAATAGCCATTCGAAAATACCTTCTTTGGAATTGAAAGCATTCTTCCATACATCAGTCTGTTCTATTGGGACCTGGTGGTAGCCATACTTAAGGTCAATCTTACTAAAAAAATTGGCTCCCTTGATTTGGTCAAGAAGGTCCTCAATCCAAGGAATTGGGTCCTCATTCCTGACTATGATTTTGTTTAGGTCCTTGTAATAAATGAAGAATCATGAAGTCCCATATTTCTTTTGTACAAGTAAAATTGGGCTCCTGAAGCGTGAGGATTTGGGTTGGATGTGCCCATTTTGAAGCATATCTTGGATTTTTTTCTTAATTTTCTCATTTTCCATCAGAGAGGGATGATAGACTTGCCCATTGGGTAAATTTTCACTAGCGGTTATATCGATTGAATGCTTGACCTGATAGTGTCATGGCACCTTGGTGGGTGAGGAGAAGATGTCGTTGTATTCTTCCATGATCTTTTCCACTTGTTTCTGTTGCATGGACAGGCCCTGTAAAAAGGTCATGGATGTGGCTACGACCTTATGTTCACTTTGAGAGTGAATCATGAAGAAGACAAATTTCCTGGTATGGGAAATTACCTTCTTGCATTTCTTAGCAGAGATCAAATAAATAGAGGTAGGTGGAGCTAACTCTAGTATCCTGTACAATTGTCTACCCAAAGTAATAATAACATTGAGAGGTCTAGAGTCATATACAACATGTCGTTTCCAAAAATATGGTTCTCCTAAAAGAAAATAAAAAACTCAATGGGGGGAAATATCATAGAATACCTCATCCTTGAAGGGATTAATGTCATGGGGTAGACGACATTGTTGGTTGACGCATAGTTATCTTCCTTGGCAAAGCCACCCAATGTTGTAGGGTTGCGGGTGTGGCATCGTTGATAGGTTGAATCTCTTGATGACCTCTGCAGAGATCAGTTTCTTTTGAATTCTGATATCAACAATGAAATGGAGTGGAGCACCCTTCACCCACATATATGAGTGAAAAAGATGTTCAACTTCCATTGGTTCCTCTAGTTCGCTTGACTGGAACTTGGTGGTATGGTGGTAGCAATAATGGAACTGGGTTCTGCATCAATGATATACTTCCCTTTGTCTAGATCTGTATCAAAGTCAGAAATTTCCTCTGACTCTGAGGCTTTCATATCAGCCACCAATGACTTCTTTGAGTGACATTCATCAATGTTATGCCAAGGTATTTTATGGAATTCACACCACTTCCCAGTGTATTTCTTCATCTTCTCATTACCCTTCTTGGTTTGTGGCTTGGAATGGTTTTCCTAAGAGGGTCAATCCTTTCTCTATCCTTTTTTCTATGGGTTTGGGTCACCTTTTCCCTACTTCTTCTATGAATAATTTTCGGATCCAAACTCCCGCTTCTTCTATTTTAATTTCTGCTCGATTTTGACAACATATCGATATGTCGCGCCCAGTGATGAGATGTCCAAAAAATCCATTTATGTTTGGATGTTTCTATATATAAAACCATGGTTATTGACCACCATATGTCATTCAAAGTCCTTTATACCCATCTGAGTGTGAAAGGTATGGAAGATATTTGTGAAATATGGTAATGTTTGGTCCCTTTCTTGTCGCGGTGTGGTCCATATCGTATACCGATCATCGTAACTTCCAGTGGGGAATTATTATTCCTTAAAAGAATGCCTGAAAGAATCCCAAGTGGGGGAGACCACAAATATTGTATATTCCTTAGTGGCCTTTTTCTCATAGTAAATTTCCCACCAATCCTTGACACGGGGGATAGCCTTAAGGAGCACAAAGGTAATCTTTTCTCTATTAGAAAAATTATGGACCGAAAAATACCCTTCTAGGATATTCAACCATTTATCTGCAACATCTGCATCTATATGTCCTTCAAATAAGGGGATATCAAAATTGACTTATACCTTGAAGGGGGTGGCGTGGCCACTTGATGAAGATGTATCGTTTGTTGGCAGTTGTCGAAGGATTTGTGCAAAGTTATCCATCATCTCATTCCTTTGTCATGAGAGGGATTCCTCGAGAAATAGTTTAAAAGGATATCTTACTCAGTCATCTCTCTTTTATTTTACCATTGGAGACCATCGTGTTCGGTGGAACGATCTTGCAAGGGCTCACCACTTCAAGTCCCAATTCCTTGTACATTGACCTCGCTGGGGACATGCATAGAGAAACAAATAAATATAAGACCACTCTGATACCATTGATATAGATTTACAAATGGAACGAAATGGAATGCATATGTATATGAAATAAATACAGATAGATATAGTAAAACTTGACTTCTATTAATAAAGAGAATATGTTGAAACTGTAAAAATGCAGACCGAAACAAACTTTGACAATGAGGCTCCCAAAGGAATTTTTAACATAAATCATAAATGATAAAACCATAAACATACAAAAACCTAACCCTACGAGATGAAGCGCCACAATTCATGTGGGCCCCGATGGGGTAAGTTGGTACATCAACTTCTCCGGGTGATAACATTTACATACGATCTTCGTTTTAGGATCACGATAGCTCGTTGGAAATAAATATCCAAGTAGTACACATGTTTCCATCACACTCTAGGTAAAGCATACAATATGATTGTGGTGGGCCCCAAAAACAATCTTTAGGGCCTCAAAAAGACCCTCAAAGTTTAGGACTGGAAAAAATAGGCAACAAATTGCAAAATGAAAATTATCCTTTGATCCAGTGGAGTAGGTGGGTGGCCTACAATATCCATATGGATCACACACCTACAGGAACACATGCATGTTTCTAGGAATGTGAATGTGTTCCTGATGTGAGATGTTCGAAAAACCTTTAACCTCCAGTTAGCACACACAATAGTCACATTCCTAGGAACACATGTGTGTTCCTTTCATTCTCTTTCAAGGGATATTGGGCACGGTTAGTAGCCATTTGGACCACATCGTGCCTCGTGTTTTCATATTGATTGAGGAAATTGAAGAAGTGGAGAGGTCTGCAAGCATCCATTAGTAACCAAGCAAGCAAGAAATAAGTCTACAAGCAATATTTCTTGTTAGTAATTAACCAACCACCATTCTTGTGACTCCCTATTTGTAATTATAAATGATAGTGAGTCACATGGTGTGTTGATAGGTTTCATTTTACTAGTGGTAATAAGTGATTGAATATGTATGTTGATGAGTAAGTGGGTGTGTGGGGAAGGGAGGCATCAAATACAAAATTGATTTCATGTTAGATATGTTGTGGAGGGGGAAATCCTTTGGATTCAGTAAAACTATCATTATAATATATAAGAAGAGGTGTAAAGGAGTCTGGAGATTGATTATTTTGATTAAGTTTGGCCCCATGGATGACACAAATATGTAATATTTTATCGAGTGCCACTTGTCTAACAATCTCATTGTTGAAGAGAGGTTTTATTTTAGGTGTGGCTAAGGAATGAAAGTGATATTTCTGGATATCGCTTGTGAGGGTGTTAAAGTTCATAAGAGAAAAATATTGAATGATGTAGATAAATTAGTATGTCATACCCAATATCAATTTTGCACAATATAGGGGGTCGACATTGTAGAGAATAGTGTCATGCAGTTGGGGATTGACAGAAGAGTATAACTTCAAACTTCTAAGAAACAAATAAGGATTGAACACTTTCATTTACCTATCCTAAGAGGTAATGGTCAGGTTTAGGATTGAATGGAAGAGCCAACTCTAGGTAACTAAACATTTGATAAAAAAACATGCATGCAACCATGTAAAAATGAAGTAAGAATAAAGTATATTAATATTCAACACATCTTATATTTAAGTGCATCTCATATTTAATCCCTACCCCCTATCTTTGCATGGGAGGACAATACCACATTTTTCTTACAAGGGCCTTCACATAGAGTTCTAATAAAGGTAGTATATTTATTAGTAAATTTTAATAGCGAAAGAAATATAATTGCATATGAACATATTATAAATTATGAATGCAAGTTACAATTACTTAAGATTGTTCACATTCATGTTGTTTGTAGGTTCTTTCCATTCACCTTTAAAGAATAATAAACTTGTGGAATTATACAATATCCTAACACTGTCTCAAAGAGAACCAGGTATGTAGTTGTGATTATTTTATTGTTTTTTAATTTCTTAAACTATATATTTGCATGTTTTTTGTAATCTTTCATTTTAATTTTAAAAATGACCTAATTTATATGAACTCCATTATTAAATTGAAACATAATAATTAACATGGAACCCAAAGACAATCAAAACACCACACAAGCACACGAAGGCATGAAAAACACCAACTCACCACAACCACCAAACTTAAACACATAGATTGATGAAGGGTTGACCACCTTGAGATCAATTGTACATGAATTTAGGGGTACAAGACAACCTACTTTATTATCATTGGTCATTTCATTGGACACCATTGTATCATGCATTTCAATTTTGCAAGAGAAATTAACCATTATTTTTTAATACAAGGCTAGGATGTTTGAGTATTAAAGGACAAGACTCGATCAAAACTAATTCAGAGACTTGAATACTTTGAAACAATATTAAATGTATTTATTTATTGATCATAGATATATACTACAAACACATGTCAATAAGAAACATATTTGTATGGATTGGTGCATCTAATCACAATTTAGTGATAACTGGATGAATAGATAGTTCATGGTGTTTGAAAAACCTCCCTGCAATAACAAGGAGGGACCTCTATATTTCTTTAGAAAATAATGGACAAACTTTATTTTGGGTCATGATGTCAACTTGTTTGGCATTGTTAAATTTTATAGAGTGGGTCTAGGGTCTACATAGGACAAAGAGTGCTTTATGAATGACCCTATGCTAGGTCCTTGTCCTCCTAGAAGAAGGCCTAACCCATATTCCCATCATCCTCTCATTGCATAGGGCATCAAAGATGCACAAGTATCTTTATCATCGTTGACTCGGAGTCTGGTGTAGAATGAGAATTTTGTTCCACTATCTCCGCAGGAGGTGCCTGATGGTGATATTGGAAGAGGGGCAGACATTCAACCCCTATAGTAGAGTGTATCCAGGAGAGGGTAGATGGTCAGAGAAATTGTTTGTAACAACCCTGGTTAAATAGATGCATAGAGATTATTAAGTAAAATTAATTAGATAATTAATTGTCCTAATATGGTTTTAGTTAAACAATGTTTAGTATTAATAATATTAATTATTTATTTATTTATTAATTAATTGTTTATAACTTTTGATTGATTAATTAATTACATAACACATTCAATGATTTGGGTAATAAATTAAGGGGTTTAATAACTTTAATTTAATCCTTATGAAACTTTACGTATGACGGGTTAAGGATAAGATAATAAAGGAGGGGATAAGGTAATAAAGGAGGGGATAAGGTAATAAAGGAGAGGATAAGGTAATTAATGGAGGGGAGGAGAGTCGGTGAAGGGGGAGATATGACGGGGAAGAGTCCTACGGGAGAGGGGATTATGATTATTGGGGTAAGGAGCATTATTGGCAAGAGGTCTGTATTTTTGTGAAAGATTGGAGGGATATCTTTATGGTTTTGAGGAGTTGGTTTTGCCAGTTTTGGTGAACCATTGCAGGGGGCACCCGGTTGCTGGGGGTTTTGGGCACGGGGGCTAGGATTCCTTACAGTATCCTAGAGCTAGGGAGCCGGACAGGCTGCTCCTAGCTGGCTGGGTGGTTAGTGGGTTTTTGGGAAGGGTTTGGTCAATGCATCAGGCTAGGCAAAGTAGCAAGGAAAGGACAACCAGATCAGGGAAAGGACAACCAGATCAACGGGAATTAACATCAAGCAGAGGTATTTTTTTATTCTATTATGTAATTCACTAGATTGATGCTCATTAATTAATTTAACCTGCTTATATGCTGAATGAAAGAAATTATTTATCCTTTCTGGGTGGAAGTAATCTTATCTGTTTCAATTTATGGATTTTATTAGACTTAAAATTAATTTGGTCTCTACACATGGTATCAAAGCCCTGGTTAATCTAGAGCCGAGGGCCTACCCACCTACTTAGAATCAACCCAGAAATAAACCATAAAAATATCAAAAAGAAATCAGAAATAAATTTTAGGAATTGAATTGTTCCAACATTAACCCACAAATTTAAATAATCCCTAAATAGTTGCATTGAAACTCTTTAAAAC
>ML792942.1:103996-131633 GCA_009831015.1 Picea engelmannii
GAAAGTGGATGTCATGACCACTAGCCGAGAAACATTATGGTATGAATCTTTGTATGTGAAATTATATTGGTTTGGATGCATTGCTATGATATGTGAACCAGTGCAGGATTTCAGGTGATGAGACTGCCCAAAACTGAATAAACAATGACAAAACTCCCAGCAACATGGTGCCACTGTATGTTCCATTTTAGGGTGTGGACCCTAGTTATGATTAGGAGGGGTGGAGGGATTTCCCACCGTGTATCCTCCGAAACCTAAATTCATGGGAGGATGATGTTAGCTCACGTTCCCCTAGATGTGTGATGATGACTGTCAGTTGTCTGCTAGGGAAGCTTGGTCAAGATAGTGACACTTCTACTTACGGGTTCTATTTGGAGTTAGGTCAATATAGTTGACGCTCCAAGATGGTCCAGCAGAGGAAGGATAGGAATGGAGATGGAAGTAAGTTAGGGAGGAAGGATGAGTAGAAATAGTTGAGAAAGTATGGAGATTTGTCTTATGGTGGAATTTATTATTTTTTTCCTTCTAAAAAGAAAATGTGTTTATTTGAATATTTATAATTACGTAACTAAAACACAGTTGTCTAAATAAAATTGTTGAACTAGATACTTGTAATTAAAGAATTTCACAAACATTTGATTGGTTTATTGTCTTTTATAAAAGAATAGTCTTGTTTATTAGATTGGATGCATACATAAAATACTATAAGGGTGATAGTTATTGATTATTAGTACATGCATGAGACTTGTATGTACTAGCTACACATGCATTTACTATACATGTACACTAGTATGTATTTTTCTTGGCTTACTTACTAATAGTGTCGGTTAATTGTCATGAATGTGTGAACCATGTTTCTTTTCTTTTGTATCATGAGATACCTTAACTTCGGGACGAAGTTTCCTGAAGGGTGGGTGTATGTAACAACCCTGGTTAAATAGATGCATAGGGATTATTAAGTAAAATTAATTAGATAATTAATTGTCCTAATATGGTTTTAGTTAAACAATGATTAGTATTAATAATATTATTTATTTATTTATTAATTGTTTATAACTTTTGATTGATTAATTAATTAATTAATTAATTACATAACACATTCAATGATTTGGGTAATAAATTAAGGGGCTTAATAACTTTAATTTAATCCTTATGAAACTTTACATATGAAAGGTTAAGGATAAGATAATAAAGGAGGGGATAAGGTAATTAATGGAGGGGAGGAGAGTCGATGAAGGGGGAGATATGACGGGGAAGAGTCCTACGGGAGAGGGGATTATGATTATTGGGGGAAGGAGCATTACTGGCATGAGGTCTATATTTCTGTGAAAGATTGGAGGGATATCTTTATGGTTTTGAGGAGTTGGTTTTGGGGGTCTTGGTGAACCATTGCAGGGGGCACCGGGTTGTTGGGGGTTTTGGGCATGGGGTCTAGGATTCCTTACAGTATCCTAGAGCTAGGGAGATGGACAGGCTGCTCCTAGCTGGCTGGGTGGTTAGTCAGTTTTTGGGCAGGGTTTGGTCAGTGCATCAGGCTGGGCAAAGCAGCAGGGAATGGACAACCAGATCAGGGAAAGGACAACTAGATCAGCGGGAATTAGCATCAGGAAAAGGTATTTGTTATTCTCTTATGTAATTCTTATTCTGTTATGTAATTCACTAGATTGATGTTCATTAATTAATTTAACCTGATTATATGCTGAATGAAAGAAACTACTCAGCCTTTCTGCGTGGAAGTAATCTTATCTGTTTCAATTTATGGATTTTATTAGACTTAAAATTAATTTGGTCTCTACATTGTTCATGTAAGCCTCATAGATGCTCGAGTTGTGAGCATGCTTGTTATGGGACGTTGGAGGCCAATGGACATTAGAGTTTCATGTAGGAGATTAATATATTAACCATCTCTATGTTCTTCATCGTTACACACACACACACACACATAAAGAGAGAGAGAGAGTATTCTATGTATTTATTTCGATATCGTATTGTATGATGTTTTTCTATTTCTACACCTCTATAACAAACCCTATACTCTGATGGATGCATCAGTGTCTGTCTCCACCATTGATGTAGAAGTAAAGGAATCATGTTCATTTGGTGTATTGTAATCATAGGCATGTGTCACATTCGATAAATTCACCATAGTGATTTATTTTATTTTCGGCATCCTCAAATATAATGCTCTTTTGTTTCTACAGGTTGTGCTACGATACGGTGAAGATCAATGTTCACTTGGTATGTAAAAGTCAATAGCTTCACAGGTATCATGTGTTCAGTTAAATCTTGTTTAAATAAAAATATATATTACTTTTGTACTTGAATTTTACTTTTTGGTACTAATAACAATATTATTAATATGTATGTAGGTTGCATCACGTTTCTCTAGTTATAGGGCTAGTCCAATCCTTGGACACCCTTCCACGACTCTTCGGTTACCTGTTTCTGGGCCAAGGGTTATACCATCCAACCCATGGGGGTTTACCACCACTCACCCCAACCATTTTTCATACCCCATGCATCCGTAGTGGCTGCACTCACACCACCTCTTCCATCACATCCATCCATAGTGGATGCATCTGTGTGCCATCCATCCCCACAACCATTTCCATATATACCATCCACCAAGGTTGCTACAGTATATGTTTCCTTGGAGTGGGTTTTACATTCGTTCGATCCACCTACCAATGCTTCTCCAATATTTCCCGAGTTATTGACGATGAGATATTGTGTTTATGATCGATTTTTTTGTATCATGAACATAAATTGTTTTATGCATATTTGTTTGAATTTCATGATTTGATCATTGTCACTGATGGAGGGTGGAATTACTGAGAGATTAGAGTCATGAAGGAGGGTAACACCATCATGATTTCCAATATCATTTCCGATGAGTTGTTTTAGGTTGAATTACAAAGTATCATTTTGTAAGTCTTTTAATTCATTGTAGAAAAAAAATTATAAGAATGTTGCTTCTATGTCCAGTCTTTGGAATGACGAACCACACCCAAGCGCAAAACCACTCAAGGCACTTCTTCTAGTAAGAGAAAATAGATATTTTTTTATGATTCTTCTCAGGGTGGCAAGGGTGGAAGTGTTCAATGAGTGACCAATGACTGTGATTTTGTATCTATGCCACTATATGGAAGTTTTCTATGTTATGACACTCACTGTCGTTTTGTATATTGGACACAATGTGCCATTTTGTAAAGAATGTATGATTTAGATGATGTTCAATACACACACACACACACACACACACACACACACACACACACATATTTCATGGCACATTTTTTATGAATTTCATTGTTTTCTTATTTTATGGTGATGAATGTATTGTCCTTAACTAGATTTGGGTTAACATGTGGCTCTTTTTTTTCTAGTTACAACGATGCATAATGTATGGCATAAAAACCATTGATATTATCAATTTTTCTTGCTCCCTTATTATATCACGCAAACCACTCTAATAAATATCTTGTAAAATTCAAGGTTAAATACATCAAACTTAGTTATACACATGTTCCCAAATGATTAAAATAATATGATGAAAATAAAACATAGATATAATTGAGACTTACTACAAGGGTTATGGGAGAAAGTGATGAACTATAAATATTTCAAAGAACATTTTAAGGGATAAATTTTTCCATTTGGTTATTTTTTCATTTAATGTATTAAAGAAAAAACACCAATCACCAATTTCCATTTTATTCATAAGTGTTAATGACGAAAAAAATTTCAAGCATAACGTACTAATGGAAACATATATGGACAAATTTGCGTCTTAATATGATCATAATAATGTTGAAAAGTACATCCAAACAAATTTATTAACCATGATATAAGAAAATGATATATTTTTCCTTTTGTAATTTTCCTCTTAATCGTGTCATGCTTCAAAACCACACTACATTGGTTCTAGTGATAGTTAATTCACCTTGTCTTGTGTTTTCTTACCTTGCCTTATGTTGCCTTGACTTTCCTTACCTTTCCTTGCCATTCCATGCCTTTCATTTTCATGCATTGCCTTTCCTTGTCACGTATTTCCTTTCAATGTCTATACTTTCCTTGCCTTTCCTTGCCATGCCTTGTGTTTCCATGCCTTGCCTTTCCTTGCCATGTGTTTCCTTTCCATGTCTAGCCTTGCCTTTCCTTTCATTTCCCTTCCTTGAATTCTATGTCTTTCCATGCCATGTCTTCCCATGCCTTTCCTTGATATGTATTTCCTTTTCATGACTCGTCTTTCCATATATTTCCATGCCTTACATTACATCGCCTTCCCTTGTTTTTACATGCCTTTTATTTCCTTTCCTTATGTCACCTTTTCTTTCCATGCCTTTCCTTGCATTGTCTTTCTATGCCTTGCCTCAGCTTGCCATGTTTTTCCTTGCCATGCATTTCCTTTCCTTGCATTTCCTTTCCTTATATTTCCATATATTTCCTTTCCTTCTCTTGTTATTCCATGCCTTTCCTTACCATTTCCTTGCATTTCCTTTCCATGCCTCATATTGCCTTTCATTTCCTTGCATTTCCTTGGATTTACTTCTCTTTCTTTGCCTTGCCATGCCTTGTCTTGACTTTCCTTGTGTTGCATTGTATTTCCATGCCTTGTATTTTCATTCACTTCCTTGTATTTCCTTTCCATGACATGAATTCCCATGCCTTGTGTTGCATTACGATGCCTTACCCTGCCTTTCCTTTCCTTTCCTTTCCATAACTAGACCTAGACCTAGAAATTTCCTTGCCTTGCCATGTCTAGCCTTGCCTTGTATTGATTTGCATCGCCTTTCCTTTTCATGCCATGCCTTTCCTTATGATTCCTTTCCTTTCCTTGGAATTCATTACATTTCCTTGCCTTCCTTTACACTGAATTTCCTTTCCTTGCCTTTCTTTACATTGACCTTCCTTGCCTTGTCTTTCTTTACATTGACTTTCCTTGCCTTGCTTTTCCTTTCCTTTCCTTGTCATGTCTAGCGTTTCCTTTCCTTTCCTTGTCATGTCTAGCGTTTCCTTTCCTTTCCATGTCTTTCATTGCCTTACCTTCCCTTTCCATAACTATACCTAGAACTAGACATAGACCCTTACATGATATGCCTTGTCTTTCCTTTCCTTTCCATGTCTAGCCTTGCCTTGCCTTTCATTGGCTTGGCTTGGTTTTTCATGCCTTTCCTTTCCCTGTGTTTTATTTTCTTTCCATGCCTTGTCTTGTCATTCCATTCCCTACCTTTCCTCAACATGCCATGCCTTGCCACATCATTCCTTTCATTTCCTTTCCTTTCCTTTCCATATCTAGACCTAGAAATAGACTTTTCCTTGTTGTGCCTTGCCTTTCCTTGCCTCGTCATATCTAGCCTTTCCTTGCCTTTGATTTGCTCACCTTTCCTTGACTTTCCTTGTCATTTCTTGAGTTGACAATCCTTTCCTTTTATTTCCATGTATTTCATTACCTTACCTTGCATTTCCTTGCCTTTCCTTGCCATGTATATCCTTTCCTTGACTTGCATAACATTGACTTTACCTGACTTTGCATGCCATGCATTGCCTTTCCATGAATTTACCTTCCTTGCCATGCCTTTCATTTCTTTTTCATGCCTTGAATTTCCTTTTCATGCCTTTCCTTGTCATACCTAGACCTTGACCTAGACTGTTATAACCCTAATTTGTACCAAACATGCATACCTGGCATCAGGCCATATCACTAGCCATTTTTTCCAAGACACTACTAAACAACTCTTCTAAAAACCATCCTTTTGAAGGCATACACACCATGCACCACTGTTTCATGTGTGTATATGCTAGCTAACCCATTACAGCCTGTGTAAACTGACAAAAGAAAAAAAAATATAAAGTTGCAGATGGAATACATATTTTCGGGTAATTGACTAAACCATTTGACCACTCATATCCAGTCACTCAACCGGATAACTACCCTCTTCTAGGCTATAAAAGAAGAGGTAGGGGTCCCATTTGGAAGAGGAAGATAATAGCAAAGAAACTCTACCCTTTTTTGTATTCACCTTGCTCCAATCTTTTGCAACCATTTTGTGAGGAGAAGCATATGTGGAAGTGGTTGGTGCACAGTTGAAGAGGAGCCCAGGACCAGGTTCGAGGAGCAGTGGTCGATATCACCATTGTAAGTTACTTTTGTGAGGTTAATAAAAAGAAGTACTTTTCCCGTCCCACCATATGAGGTGTTCAATATTCAATTTTGATTATATTTTATTGGAATCTCTAACCCATTAAGTTCATATATAAGATGCATGTTTGGAGTTATTTGTTTGTCTCTTTATGAATGCAGGTTAGCTTTGGGAGGAGACTTGCAGTCAAGGAGAAACCAAACAAAAAAGTATTGACATCAAATGTGGAAGTCAAGGTAGAGTAATTGGATCCTTTTACCCTTGTGTTTACATATGAATAATGGGGTCTCTGATGAGATGATTGTAAAAAGTAGGAGAATTTAGATGGTGATTTCTGCATGCATTAAAGAACCCTTAGTGTTATTCCATAGGGGGTTTTCCCACCCACAAAATAGACCTAGAGCTTGCCTTTCCTTGCCATGTATATCCTTTCCTTTCCTTGAATTTCCTTTCCTTAACCTAACTTTCCATGCCATTCCTTTCCTTTTCATGCATTTCCTTTCCTTCCCATGCCTTTCCTTGCCTTGTATTTCATTTCATTTCCTTACCTTTCCATGTCTATCCTTTCCTTGCATTTCCTTGCATTTCATTTCATTGACTTTCCATGACATTACTTTTCTTTCCTTTCCATTCCTTGCATTTCCTTTCCTGGTTTTTCCATACCTAGACCTAGACCTAGACCTTGTCTTTCCATGCTTTGTCTTTCCTTGCCTTTCCATTTCTAGCCTTGATTTGCATTGCATTGAATTTCCATGGAATTCCATGCCTTTCCATGCATTAGGTTTCATTTCCATGTGTCACATTGTTTTTTCCTTTCCTTCCATTTCCTTGCCTTTCCTTGCCTTTCCCTACCATATCTAACCTTCCATTTCCTTTCCCTGCCTTGCCTTTCCATCCCATGCCTTGCCTTTCCATGAACTTATTTTCCTTCTCTATCCATCCATTGGATTTCCTTTCCTTGCCTTGCCATGTCTAGCCTTGCCTCTCCTTGAATTTACTTACATTTCATTGACGTGTCATGCCATGCCTTTCCTTGCATTGGATTTCCTTCCATTTCATTTCCTTACCCTGCCATGCCTTGTCTTCTCTTGCCTTGATAATGGTTTAGATCTAGGTATAGGTCTATTTCATGGTCTAGGTCATGGTCCAGGTTGAGGTCCAATTCTAGCTCTAGATCTAGGTCTATGAAAGGTCTAGGTATAGGTATAGGTCTAGGTCATGGTCAATATCTATGCCATGGTCTAGGTTATGGTTTATACCTATACCTATACCTTACCTTGACATTCCTTGGCTTACCATGCATAGCCTTTCTTTTCCTTACCTTTCCTTACCTTGTGTTTCCTTGGATTTCCTTTCCTTGAGAAGGGGAGAGAGGAAGACAAAGAGAATGTGTGGGAATGAGGGAGAGGGAGACATAGAGGGGGGTAGAGAGAGAGATGGTGAGAAGAACAAGGGGGGAAGAGGGAAAGGGGATAGATAGAGGAAAATAGAGAGAGGGGGGGAGAGAGATGGAGAGAGAGAGGTATGTCTGTATGCGAGAGAGAGAGAGAGAGAGGGAAATAAGGGGAGGGAGGGAGAAATCCAACAAGAGAAGAAGAGAGGTCCAGAGTGATATGGAGAGAGAGGGAGAGGGAGGGGGTAAAGAGAGAGGGAGGGAGAGCGCCAACCAGTGTAGAAGAGAGGTTGAGAGTTATATTGAGAGAGAGAGAGGGGGGGATCTAGAATGAGAGGAAGTGAGAAATAGGGGGGGAGGCAGATAAAAAGAGGGGTAGAGAGAGATAGAGTAATACTAAAAATGAGGGGAGAGAGATAGGGAGGAAGGGGTTAGAGATAGAGTGTGTGAGAGTGTGATATTGGGAGAGAGAAATAAAGAGGGGGGGTAGAGAGGGAGTGTTTGAGAGTATGAGAGGTAGGGAGAGGGATACAAATAGAGGGGGCAGAGAGATATAGTGAGAGGAAGGGGGGGATAGAGAGGGAAGGGGGGTAGATAAAGGTAAATAGAGAAGGGGGGGAGTGGGGGAGAGAGAGGGAGGTGGATACAAAGTGAGGGGGAGGGATGGGTAAAATTATGGGAGAGAGAGGAGAGATAGTGGGATGGATGTGGACAGAGGGAAGGAGGAATGGGATAGAGAGAGAGTGAGATGAAGGGTGGAGAGAGAGGGAAGGGGAGGCACATAGAGATAAAGAGAGGAATGGGGGAGTGTGGGAGTTATGGGGAGGGGAATATAGTGAGCAAGAGAGGTATGAGGGATACAGAGTGAGAGGTAGATGTAAGTGAGATATGGGGGATATGTAATTAAGGGGAGTGAGAGATAGAACCAAAAAGAGAATAAGAGACCTTAGGAGTGATATGGAGAGATATAGGGAGGAGGTAAATAAGGGGAGAGAAGGAGATAAGACGGAAATAAGGGGAGAGAGGGAGAGAGACAATAAGAGAAAAAGACAGGTTGAGAGTGAGATGGAGAGAGAGAGAGAGAGGGAGGTATAGTGAGGAAGAGAGAAAGAGGGGAAGAGAGAGAGTGAGAGTGAGACTAACAACAAGGAGAGAGATAGAGAGAGAGAGAGAGGCGGAGGGGGGTATAGGGGACGGAGTAACATAGGGGAAGAGGGAGGGGGTGAGAGACAGAGAGAGAGAGAGAGGGAGGAAGGGAGGGGGAGAGAAAGAGAGGGAGAGAGGATGGAGAGAGAGTGAGTCTATGAGAGAGTAGAATATGGGTGATATATATAAGGAGTGAGAGTGAGAGTGTGAGGAATGTAAAGGAAATGTATAGGCATATGTCATGGTCAAGCTCTAGGTCTAGGTCTAGTACTTTCCATGCAATTACATGTATAGATCTTGCCATGTCTAGGTATTACCTTGTCTAGGTCAAGGCCATGTCTTTCCTTTCCATTCCTTGACTTGAAATGTACAAACATTGATAGTGTGTGAAAGTTTGAGAGGTAGAGAGAGGAATACAAATAGGGTAGGTAGAGAGAGAGTGTGTGCGAGTATGGGAGGGAGAGAGAGGAAGGCATAGCGACGGGTTAGAGAGAGAGTGTGTCTGAGTGTGAGAGGGAGAGATAGGAATACATATGGGGGGGGTATATAGAGGGGTAAATTTAGGAGAGAGGGGTAGATGTAGGAGAGAGAGAAGAGAGATAGTGGGAGGGAGCAAGAGAGAGGGATGGAGGAGGAGGTTATATCGAGAGTGTGTGAGAGGGAGAGATAGAAAGACAAATATGGTTGTATAGAGTGTGTGAGAGGGGGTGAGGGAGATATAGAGGGGAGGTAGAGAGAGGGAGAGTGAGAGTAAGTGGGGAGAGAGAGGGAGACACATAATGGGGTAGAGAAAGAGATATAGGAAGGGGAGAGAAAAAGAGGGGGGTAGATAGAGAAAGAGGGGCAAAGAGAGAGAGTAAGAGTGATACTAACAACTATGAGAAAGAGAGAGGGTGGGAAATAGGCATTGGAGAGAGGGGGGGGTAATAGGGGAGGGAGATACAAAGGGGTCGAGAGAGAGAGTTTGTGTGGAAGAGGGGGGATATAGAGATGAAGTTGGTGTGGGAGTGTGAGGAATGACATGGAAAGGTATAGGTATAGGTATTTCCATGCCTTTCCATGTATAGGTATTACCATGTATAGGAGTGTGAGAGTAAAGGAGGTAGAGAGAGGTAAATATAGAAAGGGGAAAGAGTGGGTAAGGGAGAGGGAGGGCATTCAAGGTAAGCGGGAGAGAGGGGTATATGTAGGAGAGAGAGAGAGAGAGAGAGAGAGAGAGAGAGAAAGAGAGAGAGAGAGAGAGTGGGAGGAAGTGGAGTATGAAGACAAGTATAATAAGAAATATGAGTGCATACACATTCCTAGAGTGTTTGTGAATTATTACGAACATGTGTGCATTCCTATAGTGTGTGCACATTCTTAGGGACACACACCCGTTACTTAGAATTCGATTTTTTTTGGGAAGGTATGAAAACTTTATCATATTTCTATACTAACTTAGTTTCCTTGAATTTAGGTTTGGGATGAAAAACTTAGTAGATTGGTCTGCAAATAGATAAAATTGTCCATTTTTATGAATACCTCTCTCTATCGCTATTTTTGATGTTTCTTTTCTATAAGCTACAAAAATTCATTGTTGATGAAACAACAGACATAGATAGAGTCAGTTATGCAGATTTCAAATATATAGGTTTTTTCTAAATCAATATTGTTTTCTATTTTTAATCTATTTTTGTCTTCGCATATATCGAAATCCTAGAATACATACCTCTTTTATTTTTTCTATACCTTTTTTTCTTTCATCTTAACCATTTCCAAAATAAGTTATACGCCACACTAGAAGAGATTGATATCTATGATATACGAAATTTTTTTGATAATGTTAAGACCCTCATAGCCTACACTAATGGAAGGCGTTCTAATTTGAAGAATATATTGACTTTCATAATTTAAAAAAAATATAAAACTAATACTATAAATTTTGAAAAAATACACCGCACTACATTAATGGGTTCTCTACAATTATAAAAGTTTTTGGAAGAAAATTTCATCATTAAGTTACTCAATGCAAGCACTAGCAGAGACATATACCTTATATTTTGCTAGAAAAATAGAATATCACTATTATAAAAACTCAAATTACATGTAGTTATTCACAATTTCTATGAATAGAAGTTGTATATTCAAAAAGATAATTCAATTTCACATGTTTCAAAATTTTACACCAGATTCAAATTCATTTTAAAAGAACCTTGAATAATCCTCCAAGTTAGTAGATTTCTATTTTCCATGTTTGTATTTCCACTAACGCATCATGAGAGACCATCATTATATTTCACCTTCACATATATGTTTGAACATCTAGTGAGAACAATTATGCAGTTACACTATGGTGTCCTTTTTTGAGTAAATTTTTCACATTATTACAACTTATTACCTTAGAGGTTTTCCTTTAGATACCTCTAAGATCAATTTCCTTTCTTTCTGAGGAAATTATCATGAAAATATCTTGAAATTAAGGGCCATTATTCCCAATGATTGTAACCATTGGACCCCTAATACAACATCAACACCACATATTTGGATGGAAATCATGGGACTATCCAAAAAATACTCCCCCATATTGAGCTTAATATTATGTCATTTCCTATAACAGTTTAAGGCACTTCCATCTACAATCATTACATGAAACTCTAGTGCTGGATATACAAAGCAATTCAAATATTTTTCTAATTTCTAATTGATGAAGTTATGAGTACAACCAAAATCAATAAGAAAGGTTACCTTCCTCTTTTTGATGTATCCTTGTATATTGAGGGTTTGTGGATTATTGATGTTGGTCAATGCATGACAAGATATCATTGGAGTCATATTTTCTATATCTATATCTTGGCATGGTTCCAATTCTTGATCTTCTTCCTCTTCATGGTCTTGTAGAATAGTTTATTCTCACTAAATTTACGCCCCTTACTATACTTTTTTGTAATAATTGAAATATAGTCCCTTTTCTCTTCTTCCATCCATTTGTTGACGTGTAAATCTTTTTGTTAGATTGAGTTTATGAGAAGGAACATGGTTCTATATATGGTTGTTAGAGGCCATCCTTCTAGTAGCCATATTTTTGTTTTCCAATTTCCTTGAAATACTGAAATATTTATCTAGGGATTTAGGTTCGAGGAGATGCACCTCATGTTGAATGTTCTACATTAGAGTGACCATAAATAGATATAATAAATTATGCTAAAGAGTGTTCTTTACCCTGAGACTGATCTTTTGCAATTGTTGAATGTATTTTTTAATTGGAAAGTTTTTCCAAATATTTATCAATTAAATAAAGAATGTATTGCTCTTAATATCCCCATAATATGATATCAATCCATTCATAAAAATGGGACAATATATATTATAATTATTTTTTCTTGTAGAAAGCCATTGATACCAAACAAAATGATAATTTTTTGAATACAAGGATGCAATCGTGTAGATCAATGTTACATGGCTCCAACTAAAATATCCACGTTATCGGATCTTTACTATCAAATCTTCTCATATTGATATTCAAAATGAAGTAGTTCCTTGGTTTCAAATTTAGGCCTTGATAATGTGTGTTAGGTACCTAACCCCTCACGTGTAGATTGATATATTTCCATGTAATAAAGGTCAATATTAATAATTCCTAGCAATAAGGAAGAATAAGTCCAATATAAGAAGACCTAATAGAAGCTTACGCTTCTAGAAGGATCTTCCTCTAGATGGTTCTTTTGATAGACATATTTAGTATAAATAGGAGTCGAGGGTATGACAACTTTTGTATTGGATATTATTTTAATAGAGCTCTTCTCTGCTAGAGGTTTCCCCCTCGAAGAGGCAAGTGAACATTGCTCTCAGCAATGAAAGTGCTCTTTCTGGTGTTATTCTGGTATCATTTTGGTATTATTGTGGTGTTGTTCTGATTATATTGTTGTTCATCTTCCATTTCCAGCTAATTATTTTTGTTCTACATACTATTGTATATATGGAATATTACCAGTGGTATCAGAGCACCTTCCTTGACACAAAATTGTGGGTTAATGTTTTTTCAGGGTAGAGACCTATGGCATATTTAAGCTACAAAGAGCTGTCATTACATGCATAAACCCACGGTCGGGGATTCATACACACAGGAAATACAAGTGGTACTTAAGCACACATTTGTTGGCAACCCTTGTAACCCCTGTTGGTACTCCTTCAAGTGGTAGCTCATCATACAAAACCTATATATGGATCGGCCTAGATCTCCTGAAGCCCTCCATATATAAACCAATAGGCCTCCTTACTGCTATTGTGCCATTGAGAAAAACACTCGGGAATATAATCTCTAGTACCTGGGTAGTCGGGTAGTAGGGCTAAGGGCACAACATAGCCTCCTTAGTTGGTACCTTGAGATATTGGGTCGCATACTACTATTGGACCCCACATGTATATTACATAGCTATAACACAGGGAGAACCATTATTTGTAG
This sequence comes from Picea engelmannii, assembly GCA_009831015.1. Taxonomy (NCBI): domain Eukaryota; kingdom Viridiplantae; phylum Streptophyta; class Pinopsida; order Pinales; family Pinaceae; genus Picea; species Picea engelmannii. The sequence continues at coordinate 117,120 of ML792942.1, forward strand.
AACCCTTGAATACCTAACCTTTGGGATGGAAACAAAAATAGAACAAACAAGATCTATTCTCATGCAACTGTGTCTCCTGCATTCGAGTTGCAAAATTACTACACATTTCTTCATGTTAAGCATTTGGGACCTATTCTGTTGGATTTCTCTCTTTGCCCTTATCGCAGTTATAACTATCATTTTTTAGCAAAAAAAAATTCTTGTGGACCCGAACCCCTTCCAAGACCCTTATTTGGGCTTTACCCCATTGGATTAAACTCGTCGCCCTTATCGTTGTGATACACTTCACCCATAACCCATTTTTTGTGTGCTCCCACCTGCCCCTTTTTATGTTCCCTCGTCATCATGGCCCATACCCATAGCCAAGACTTGGAAGCTCGCTTCAATACCTTGCACTTTAATTTCATAGAAACACAACAAGAAGTGAGACAGCTCAATGCCAATATTTCCACCATTAATAAAAACATGCATTCCTCCATCTCCACCTCAATCGAGGAACTCAAACAAGACATTACTACTGAGCATGAATTTGTCACTATGATGATCTACTCCAAGATGCATATCCCTGTAAATCTTCCCTTATTTGAACCACCTTTGCATATCGAAGGTGAAACTTCCTCTCATTCCCATAATTTTGAGCCCCATCACTTTCAGTGTGACCTACGCCTTTCGCATGTGGATGTGACCAAATTTGATGGCCCAGATCCTACTGGCCGGGTAAATCAAATGGAACATTATTTCTCTTTGTATGGCATTAAAAATGACTTGGCCAAACTCCAGTATGGTGTTATCCATCTAGATCAATGGAGAAAAAAATTCCTCCAAGTGTATGTGGCTTGGACACACTTTGTGGCAGAGATTTATGAATGCTTTGACACTGACACCAACCATTTAGGTCATTTGAAAAAGTTGAAACAAACTGGCGCAATGGAAGAATTTATATCTTCTTTTGAGCAACTGGATTTTTCTACAGAGGGCATGTCTGATGATTTTTTCCTAGAATGTTTTATTAGTGGCCACAAGGATGATATTTGTGCCCATGTCCTCATGGTTTAGCCTCAGAGTTGGGTGGATTCTACTAAAAGAGCTAAGGAAGCACAACAGGTTGTCTCTTCTCAAAACCAAAAACCTTCCTTTATTCCTCGCACTAAAATAGTAACTGCCACTCTTCCTTCTACTCCACTAAAGATCAAGAAATTGACCAGTCCTGAAATGGTTGAATGGCAACTCAAAACTATTTGTTATAATTGTGATGAAAAATGTTTTCCAGGACACAAGTGTAAGGAACAAAATATTTTTATGTCCATCTTGGAGGATGTTTCGAAAGAGGATGTTGAGGCTCCCCTTATGTCTGTGTCACATTAACCCACTAACATAACCCCTCCCTTAGAGCCTCCCGAAGTAGAACTAGTCATTTCCCTAAATTCTCTCACTAGATTATCTTCTCTCCAAACCCTCAAGATAATCAATTACATCAAGCATATTAAGGTCAACATTCTTGTTCATAGTGGAAGCACCCATAATTTTATTCATCGCCGCATTGCCAAAGAAGCTAATTGCTATATCCGTACAATCAATCATTTTCAAATCATGATTTCTAATGGAGGGTCCATGAAATGTGGAGGGCGTTGTGAAAATGTGCGTCTGCAAATTGGTGAATACCACCTGAAATCTCATATGTTTTCTATCAACATGGGTGATTGTGAAATTGTGTTGGGTGCAGAATGGTTAAGTACTATGGGTCCCATTCTCATGGATTTTAAAGAATTTACAATGCAATTCGACTAGGAGGGCCAACAATATAATTTCCAAGGCATCACCATCGGTTCCCTAGAGATCATTAGTTCCTATCACATGGAAAACTAGCTCAAAAAAGTTCATTCTGGCATTATTTCCCAACTCGATGCCATACAAGAAACTGAGACACCCTCTGTGCCACAGAACCTCCAATCCATCCTCTCTAAACATCAAGTGTTTTTTTTCACTCCCCAGGGACTCCCTCCTTCCCATGGTGTTCATGATCATTCCATTCCCCTTGTCCCAAGAAGATGTCCTCCCAATATCTGTCCCTATCGTCACCCCTTTTCCCCAAAAAATGAAATTGAGAAAATTGTTTAAGTATTGCTCAACACAGGTGTTATCCTCCCTAGTATTATCCCCTACTCTTCTCATGTGGTCATGGTCCTTAATAAATAAGGTTCTTGGTGCATCTGTTATGATTTCCTCACCCTCAACAAACTCACCATTAAATACAAATTTCCCATTCCTATCATTGATGACCTCTTGGATGAATTGAGTGGCACCCAGTTCTTTACTAAACTTGATCTTCATTCTGGATACCGCCAGATCTATATGAAAGAGGAAGACATTCCTAAGAATACATTTAGAACTCAAGAGGGCCACTGTGAGTTTTTGGTCCTTCCCTTTGGCTTGTGTAATGCTCTCTCCACTTTTCAAAGCCTCATGAATCATGTCTTCCATCCTTTTCTTCATCATTTTGTCTTATTTTTCTTTGATTATATCCTCATCTATATTAAAACCTGAACAACCTATCTTTCTCATGTGGATCGCGTTCTCCATATACTCTCTCAGTACCAACTTTTCCTCAAACAATCTAAATGTTCTTTTGGCGCCTCAGAAGCCGAGTACTCGGGTCATTTTGTTGGAAAGGTTGGCGTCAGGGTGGATCCTATAAAGATTGAAGCTATGCAAGATTGGCCTCACCCAAAGACTCTCAAAAGATTGTGTGGATTTCTGGGTTTAACAGGTAATTATCACAAGTTTGTTAAGAATTATGGAAATATTGTGGCACCTCTCACTGCACTCCTTAAAAATAATTCTTTCACTTGGAATCCAACAACTGCTCATGATTTTCAAACCTTGAATATGGCCATGTGCACCACTCCAGTCCTGGCCCTTCCTAATATCAAAAATGTGCACCACTCCAGTCCTGGCCCTTCCTGATATCAAAAAGACCTTTGTCCTGGAATGTGATGCTTTCGTGAAAGGAATTGGCATTGTCCTTATCCAAGAGGGTCGACCTTTGGCCTTTACCAGCAAACAATTTTCCAAGTGAAATTTGGGAAAATCAATCTATGAAAAGAAAATGTTGGCTATTCTGCATGCCGTGTATCTTTGGCGCCCTTATATATTGGGGAAACGCTTCCAAATTAAGACAGATCATCAGAACCTCAAGTATTTTATGAAACAACGCCTTTCCTCCCTAGAGCAACAAAAATGGATGACTAATCTATTTGGATATGATTATGAGATCATTTACAAGAAAGGCAAAGAAAATTTGGTTGTTGATGCACTTTCTAGAAAATATGAAGATGAAGGGTCCCTTTTTTCTCTCTCCTTGATTGTACCAGATTGGCTCCAAGATGTTTGCTAGGAATGGCTACATGATCCCAAAAGTTCGCATTTGATACAACAATTGCAGTCCAATTCTTCAGTTTTCCCAGGGTACTTTTGGCTTAATGATGAGATTTGATACAAAGGCCGTTTGTATTTAAGGAAACAGTCAAAACTTAAATCCATGGTAATTTCTAAGCTTCATGCTACACCCACAACTTGACACTCTGGGTTTAGCAAAACCTATGACCGGGTCAAATGTTCTTTTTTCTGGGATGGTATGAAACAAGAAGTTCTTAATTTTGTGGTTGAATGTGATGTGTTTAAATGCAACAAGGGAGAAATAGTTGAATCTCCTGGCACACTACAATCGCTTATGATTGCACCTACTATTTGGCGGGATATCTCTATGGATTTTATTGTAGGCTTACCTAAATCAGGAAATAAATTAGTCATCATGGTGGTAGTTGATCGTCTTTTCAAGTATCCTCATTTCTGTGCTCTTCAACACCGATTTACAACATCCACTATGGCTCAACTTTTCATGGATCAGTTCTTCAAGTTTCATGGCATGCCACATTCTATTGTTTATGATTGTGACACAACTTTCGCTAGAAATTTTTTGGCAAGAATTGTTCAAGATACAAGGCACCCAATTGCATCTCAGCACATCTTATCATCCCCAGAATAATGGTCAAACTGAAGTTGTCAACAAGTGTTTGGAAACATATTTGAGGTGTTTTGCATCATAACAGAAAAATCAGTGGGCTCGATGGTTACCACTAGCTGAATGGTGGTACAACACTTCGTACCATACAACTACCCACATGACTCCTTTTCAAGCGATATATGGAAAAAATCCACCTTTATTTCTCTCATATTTGTCATGTGTCTCGAAGGTCCACGCGGTTGACCAAACGCTTACAGTTCGAGAAGCTATTCTTCGTACCCTAAAAGAGAATTTGGTCATGGCCCAGAATCGCATGAAGAAACAAGCAAATCAAGGTCCCTCTAAACGTCAATTTGCAGAAGGGGATTAGGTGTTTCTTCGACTGCAACCTTACAAGAAAAATTCCCTCAAGGCTGACCATTGTCAAAAACTGGCACCCAAATTTTATGGTCCTTATACCACTCTCAAGAGTGTGGTACAAGTGGCCTATTAGTTATATTTTCCTAGTCATTCTAAGCTCCATCATGTTTTTCATGTTTCCTTCGTAAAGAAGTTGATTGTAACTAAGTTCCAAACTCAAACCAAGCTTCCCGAGTGGGATGAAGAAGGCTCCATTTCACTACAGCCACAAGCAGTTTTGGAACAACGTGAGCATCATCTGCGTCAACGAACCAAGAAGGAAGTGTTAGTCCAATGGAAAGATGCAACTCCAGCAGATGCCACTTCGGAACCAACTACTATTCTGTAGCAATTTCCCCATCTCAAGCCTTGAGGAAAAGGTTGTTTTTAAGGGGGAGGACATGTTAGGGACCTAACCCCTCATGTAGGTAGAATAATATATTTCCATGTAATAAAGGTCAATATTAATAATGCCTAGAAATAAAGAAGAATAATTCCAATGTAAGAATACCTAATAGAAGCTTTCACTTCTAGAAGGATCTTCCTCTAGATGGTTCTTTTGATAGACATATTTAGTATAAATAGGAGTCGAGGGTATAAGAACTTTTTTCTTGGATATTATTGTAATAAAGATATGCTTTGTTGGAGGTTTCCCCCTTGAAGAGGCAAATGAACATTCCTCTCAATAATCAAAGTGCTCTTTCTGGTGTTATTCTGGTATCATTTTGGTATTATGGTGGTGTTGTTCTAGTTATACTGTTGTTCATCTGCCATTTCCAACTAATTATTTATGTTCTACATACTATTTTATATCTGGAATATTACAATGTGGATCTTGGAGTAATGAATGATTCTTTTGAAATTAAGAATTTGTGCTCTCCAAAAGTGAAAAAATACTCCCAGTATGTGACTAAGTTTCCACAATCTTGTTTTCCTTATTTTCATGATTTCCATCCATCTTCTTATCTCCTTTAAGAAACCTCTCATCTAGGGTGTTTCATAACACATCGTACATAGAAATTTCCAATTCTTCCATCTTCTTTTCCATATGTTCCTGATTTTCATTCATCCTCTTTTCCATATGTTACCAATTGTAATTCATTTCCTTTTTAAGGTATTCCTAAGAATGTGATAAATCCATTGGTTTCAAGATACTACCACTCATTTCATCAACTTGGTCCTTTAATTGGGCTAGCCTATTTTCTAAGTCTTTAACTTCCTCGGATGCCATGTTTGATTTTTTATGAGGAGTACCACTATTATTTCTAGTGGAAATGTTTTCCATGTGAGAAAATAATAATGCTCCTCTTTTACCACTTCATAAAAAATTTTGAATCACTAAAAATAGATCTTATGATAAAAACTTATTCAAATTGTAAGTTATGTACCTTTCAAACCCTTAATTTGGAGTATGTATGGATGGATGACCTTTGTCTTGATATATATCTTTAATTTGAACCCTTATGAGTCTAAATTTTTTTCTTGTAGTACTCTAATATTACTTCTTACACTCCTAAAATTTTCACAACCTAAAACTTAACTAGTAAAACATTTTAGCACAAATATTAAAATGACTTGTTTAAGACTAGTTTTAGAATTGGAATGATAGAAAATCAATGAATAACAATCCAATTCGAGGGGGGAACGTCTGTTTGAAATATATTCAATGCACATGATGAGATGTAATGAGATAAGATGATCCTAAGACTAGGGCTCCTTGGTGTGTGTGTGTGTGTGTGTGTGTGTGTGTGTGTGTGTGTGTGTGTGTAAGAGACAAAGGGTACAATTATAATGAAAAGGTGCAATGAAAGGCTCTAGCCTACATACAAATATAACTCCATAAATGTAATAATTCAATATCTAGGGCTTAATACGCGGTTTTATACATAACTTGTAGATTTTCATAGGGATTAACATCATAATCCATCTTGGGTTTTTGTTACAAAATGTTGATGTATTGTTTCTCATTCATTGGTAACTATGGTGGAATTAGAGTGTACTAATTTACAGTGAGACAACAACCACATGTAGGAAATGGTATGTGCGTGTGGATAATTATATTTTTTTCCATACAATATTGATTTGTACTAGAAATATGAGTGGGTAAATAAATAATGGGTTTCAAATTGGGGTTTTTCCTAGAAGCACTTGTTGCCTCACTTCCATTTTTTGTTTTATGTAGATAGATTTCATGGTTTCTGATGTCAAGTGCTCATTGTTACTTTATGTTTATGATCTAAACAAAGATATAATGGACATAATTGTGTTTGAGATAATAATAGTCAATGTTTATACTTGAGGCAGTATCCCTTTATCACCATTGGTAATGAGGGATATTGACAACTTTCCTTTTATTTTATTTTAATGTTGGAACTAAGTGTCGAACATTTTAGGAGGCACATATGAAATCTCTATTTATTGTGTTGGGGGACTAAGGACATGATTTGTTTGGAAATAACACTAACTCTACACAGAAAAGGGATGAGAACTCTTATGCATAAAGGGACAAATCAAGACATGATAAGATAAATCAAACCACTGTTAAAAGTTTGAATGTTATAATTATGTAACTCAAATATAAATATGTATATGACACAATGAAAAATCAACACTTTTATGTGGATCAATATTGAGTTCTACAATATACATTACATAGTAATCATTATGTATGGCATTATGATCTGAATTGGATATTTATATTGTTTTTCATCTATCTCAATGTTTTAAGAGTAGAAATAGTTGGAGGAATAAACTTGCAGGGTCATTTTAGTGGCAGGTCCAAGTTTGGAATATTGGGGTCCAAAACCTTTCCAAGCCATTTTGGGGAATTAAATGAAACTTTTTGTGGTTCTGGTATCTGAAACTTGCATGCACCCCCTTCACAATGTTCTACACTGTAATACCTTTCCAACGATGAAGATTTTGCGTCAATCAGAGTTTGTATGCAAATTTATGACTCCCACGGGTTCACTTATCGTGTTGACCACCATGGTATGAGAGGATGCCATGTAAACCCCCATTACTAATGCATATGGGTCTAGCCACATATGTAATTTCAAGAAGGTTCAATACCCTATCACAATTGAGGGTTGAAGAAGTCAAAAACCTACCCCTAGATGGCTATCGAGCTATGTTAAATATCGGGCCACTATAAGGAGAGGGGGTTCCATTCTTTTTCATTGTATCATGTTCCATAGCTTAGAAGAAACTGTGAGAGTGGTATTCTGTGAACATAATACATGAGGAGAGGTTTTGGATTATCCATACAATCCACATGTGAAATGAAACTCTAGAGAGAGTTCCTATTTATTTGTACTTGCATCGTTTCTATACTAGAGAAAAGAGAGGATAGAAACATTACCTTATAGTTGGGTTTCCTAGCTCATATCTTGTGTTTATTTGTGGATGGTGTGTGTATTTATTCATGTTCTCTAATTTTCACATTTGAACTATTTCATAATTTTTTTAAGAAGAAAATTGGTAATCAATAGTCTGAGATCTAAAGGAAAAATATCCTTAATAGTAAAGATTATGTTATTGACTAGATTTGTTGTCACAAACTATTCAAGTGGAATATCTGCAAAAAATTATAGATCATATTGATACATAATAGGTTTTTCGTTTGGGTATCTGTGGGAATTTGATGGATCGTGGAATTGATTGAAAGAGAAGTCATAGAAACCCTAGTCATGGCTGATGAGTTTGTTCATAACAACCCCCGATATCCAACATAAGAGAGATTTGAGAGGTTGGAAGAAAAAGTTTCCAACATCTGCCACAATATGAACCTCCTCCTGATGGCTCTAGAAATTAATATTAGATTTTTTAGATATCATGGAGTCTCTAAATCAGAGATCAGATCGAAGAGGAAATTGGGATATTAGGAAGACTTGCGAAAGGAGTCACATAAATAATCCATGAAAGAGAAGTCGAGTTTGAGTGTTGTTAACCCTTCACATTCCCTATTCAAAATGGAAGATAAAGTGGAGATAAATCCATACCAAGGTGATATTGATGCATTAAAACTTAATTATTGGTTGCAACAACTAGAATTTTATTACAACATTCACCATATAGATTAATAGTGGAATATTTCATTTTCTAGATTGAAGTTAGAGGGATATGCTTTAACATGGTGGGAAATCCATACAAAAACACTTAGGTTGGAGGGTGATCCACAAGTAACTAGGTGGGAGGACCTGAAAACTCTCATCAACTGCCAATTCTACCCTATTAGGTATGTAGAGGAACAATGGATTTAGTGGAACTACCTTAGGAAGATGTAGGGGAAGAGTGTACATGAGTACACCACTAGGTTCAAAAGGATTCCATCCTGATGGGTATCTCTCCCAAGAACCCACATGTGCTCCTCAAGAATCTAGGGGGGTTTACAAAGTCATCTATGTAACAAGGTTATGCTCTTAAAGCCAATAATAGTGCATGAGGTGTGTGTGCAAGAACGTTACCTAGAAAACATAGGACAAAAGAAGGGGCATCCAAGCGGTTCAAAGCATAAAGAGCACCATAAATATTCCAAGGAGGGGAAGAAGAAGTTGAAAGGTGGAAAGTATAAGAATATAGAAGCCACTACACATCAGTGTAAATATCCCAACAACCATTGCAATCATTTCAACATTGATGGCCACACTGAGGAAATATGTTGGAAGCTACATTCATATATGAACCTGAAGAGTCACAAGAAGGAAGGAAAGAAAAATAACCTTCTAGACAAATTTTTGAGCAATAAGGTTGAAAGTAGCTCGAATTTGGATGAAAATATTTCCTTCACATCAATGCATAAGGAGGTGAATCTAAGTATCATTCATCACCAGGAAGAGAAGGAGATGACCAAGCTCTTCCACTTCAAGATTCAGATCAAGAAGACCAAGATATATGCTTTATTTGACTCTAGTTCATAGGATAATATCATAGAAACAAATTTCATCAACAAGCTTGGATTGGAGGATCACAGTCATCCTATCCCCTATCCATTGGGTTAGGTAAACAAGGATGTCAAGATAAAGGTAATGAACCGGTGTAAGATTAATTTTTTTTTAATTTTTCATTTTTTTAAACTCAATAAGGAAAGGTTACATGGTAATAGTATAAAGATCCCAACAACCATTTCAATCCTTGCAACATTGATGGACACACCGAGGAAATATGTTGGAAACTACATCCAGATATGAAGCTGAAGAGTCGCAAGAAGGAAGGAAAGAAAAATAACCTTCTAGCCATATATTTCAACAGTGAGGTTGAAATTAGCTTGAATGTGGATGAAACGATTGTCTGCACATCAATGCATGAGGAGGTGAATGTGAGTATCCTTCATCACCAGGAAGAGAAGGAGATGACCAATCTCTTCCACATCAATATTCAGATCAAGAAGACCAAGATAGATGCTCTATTTGACTCTCGTTCACATGATAATCTCATAGAAACAAATTTCATCAGCAACATTGGATTAGAGGTTCACGATCATCCTATCCCATATCCATTGGGTTGGGTAAAAAAGGATGTCAATATAAAGGTAACGAAACAATGTAAGAATAAAAAAATTTAAGTGTTGATTTTAATAATGAAGTGAAATTGGCCATAGTACCCCTTGATGTATGTGGAATAGTGTTTTGAATCCCGTACATGTATGTGAGGGATACAATATTCATGGAGAGATCCAACTAGTACTGACTGGCTGAGGATGGGAAGTCCTACATCATCAACACACATAAAAGAAAGTCAAATATCTCACTAGTAAGTGCTAACCAATACAAGAATTTCATGAGTTCTAGTAAGAAATATGTTTTTTCTTTCTTAAGAGAGAATCATTTGGATGATGAGTCAATGAGAGTGAAGGAATCCATGGAGGGGTGTACTAAAGAGAATAAAAATGAATTGGATGAATTTCTAAAGGCATTTAAGTGAGTGTTCTAGGATCCTAAAGGGATGCCATCTAAGAGGGAAGTGGAGCATGAAATCCAATTATTTCCAGGCTCCCCCTTGCCGAATATTTGGTTGTATAAACATTTTGTTCTATAAGAGAATGAAGTGAAGAAGCAGTTGGAATAGTTGTTGGAGTGGGGTGTGATTCGACCAAGTAACTCGCCGTGTGGGTAACCCATCATAATTGTGCCTAATAAGGATGGGACTTGGAGAATATGTACTGATTACAGGGCATTGAACAATATTACCTTGAATAATTGGTACACTCTGCCAAAGATCAATGATTTTTTGGACGATATGGAGCATGTCAATTACTTCACTGAGATGGATTTGAAATTAGGATATCGCTAGGTACAAGTCAAAGAAGAATATACCTAGAAGATTTCCTTAAAGAAAAGGAATGATTTGTATGAGTGGTTGGTTATGAAATTCAGTTTATGCAATGCACCGGCTACATTTATGAGACTAATGAATGATTTTTTATGCCCTTATCTAGATTCATTTGTTATTTTTTATTTGGATGATATACTAGTTTATAGAGTTATTTGGGAGGAGCACATCTCACATCTTATGCAGGTTTTAGAGACTCTAAAGAAGCACCAACTGCTAGCCAATCTCAAGAAATGTGATTTTTTCTTAGTAGTATTTTGTGTATTTGGGGTATGTGATTGGTGGAAAGGATCTCAAGATAAATCATTCAAATATGGAGGCCAGCATGAAATGGCCATTTCCTACAAATTTCATTTGGATTTTTGTTTGGGCAACACAATACTTGCAAAAGTTTGTAGCTTCATTTTCAATGGTAGTTGCACCACTCCATGCCATAATAGCCAATGGTAAGAGTTTCTAGTGGGGGAAGAATCACAAGAATTCCTTTGATGAGATGAAAAGAAAGATCAGTCAAGCACCATTTCTCATGCTACCAAACTTGAAAAATCCCTTCGAAGTGGAGACAAATGCAAGTGGGTATTCCATGGGAGTCGTTTTGATGCAAGGAGGAAGGTTAGTATGCCATCATTCTGAAGTATTTCATGGGGTGGTTCTCAAATACCCTAACTATGAAAAGAAACTCTATGGACTAGTACAAGTTCTCAAATAGTGGAATGGCACTCTAATGGGAAAGGAGACCATCATCCACACAGATCACTAACCACTACAGTATTTGCAAGCCCAAAGTAAGCTACAACAAACCATGAATTACAAGTGTATAGGTTTTCTACAACAATTTCATCTAGTCATCAAATATAATAAGGGTAGCAAAAATAAGTTGGAAAACATGCTTTCATGGCCACCAACATCCAAGGTTACAACTTTGAGAACTATGATGCACATAGACCCTTTTACCAATAATGCATACAAAGAGACATATGCAGAAGATGAAGACTTGAAGGAGGTGTTTCAACAACTACAAGGAAAACTTCATATAGAAGAAGGTGATGACAAGGTTGACTATGATTTCTAGAATGGTTTACTCTAGAAGTTTGACAAGCTTTGTGTTCCTAAAGGTGAACGATTGCAACTTATCAGAGAGTCTCACACCTCCAATGTTGTAGGACATTTTGGTATTGTGAAGACAATTGTGAACTTACAAAGGTATGTATATTGGCCCAAAATGAAAGAATATGTAGTACAATATATTATAGGATGTATACTTTTTTGTACTGGCAATCCTAATAAGAAGAAGAACGGTCTATACCATCCCTTACCTGTACCCACTCGACCTTGGAAAGCATTTCCATGGATTTTGTGAAAGGTTTACCAACCACACAAAAGGGACATGATTATTTATTTGTCGTAGTTGATAGGTTCAAAAAAATTTGCATTCTCATGCCTTGTAAAAATACATCAAGGGACAATAAGCAACAAAGTTGTTCTTTCAAGAACAAGTCAGGTTTCACTTTGGGATACCAAGGAGCATCATCTCAGATAGGGATACCATAATTCTCAGTTCATTTTGGACTACATTGAGGGAGAAGATAAACACTAAGTTGAAGAGGTCTACAACATTCCATCCATAGAAAATTGGGCAAACAAAAGTAGTTAATGGGAATTTGGTTTAGATTTTGAGGGGTTACAATTAGAATCATTTGAAGAACTGGGACGGAAATATGATCTAAATACAACACTCTTATAACATAGTGGTCCACACTTATACTGTTAAGTTACCTTTTGAAACTTGTTTTGTATGTTTTCCACCTTCAGCCTTATATGTTGTATATGGACAACAAGCAGGAGTGAGTGATGACTTCAAAGGAGATGAATTAATGGTAAAAAAAATTGTTGAGAAGATTAGGAAGATGCATTTGCAAGTACAAGAGGCACTAACGAAGTCACAAGAAAAGTATCAGGCTAGACATGACCAATGCAGAATAGAGAGAACATTTAGTGTGGGAGACAAAGTATGGTTCCAACTCAATAAGGAAAGGTTACAAGGTCCTAGTAAGAAGATCAAGGCTCTCTGGTATGGTCCTTTTGAGGTATTGGAAAAGGTGAGAGATAATTCCTACATACTTACTCTACCCCCATTCATGCACATTTCCTCAATAGTGAATGTGGATAATATCAAAATCTACGAGCCTTTGACTTTGGATCAGGAGGAAGAGCAGGTCCTACTTTTCATAGAGGACATAACACCAGATGCTCAGGAAAAGTTAGCAAAGGTCACAGTTTTGTAGAAGTGGTCTAGAAATACAAGACAAGGGTAGCATGACCTTTGGCATATTGGGTTGAAATGACAACTTCCAGGAAAAGAAAAGTGGTACTCCAGGGATAATGCAGAGGAAAATTGTCTTCACCTCTTTCAGTAAATCTTTTGGGGACCAAAATCCTCCCTAAATGGGGAGGTATGATCTGGATTGGATCATTATATTACTTCTCATCTATCTCGATGCCTTAAGAGTGGCAGATCCCAATTTTGAAAATTGGGGTATGAAACCTTCCTCAACCATTTTAAGGCATTAAATGGTGATTTTTAGGGTTCTAGTGTCTGAAACTTGTGCACACCCGCTTCACAGTGTTCTACACTCTAAGAGATTTCCAATGGTGCAAATTATGCATCAATTTGAGTTTGTATGAAAATTTTATTCCTCTTGCAAGTTGACCTATTGTGTTGACCACCATGGTATGAGTGGATGCCATGTCATCCCCCATTACCCATGCATATGGGGCTAGCCACATATGTAATTTCAAGAGGATTCTAGAAGGTTCAAAACCCTAACACAATTGAGGGTTGGAGAAGTCAAAAACCTACCCCTACATGGCTATAGGGCTATGTTACATACTGAACCACTAGGAGAGGGGGTTCCTTTCTTTTGCATTCTAGATCTTGTTCCATAGCTGAGAAAAACATCTAATAGTGATATTCCATGATCATAATGGAGGAGGAGAGATTATATAGCAACCATACATGCCATAGGTCAAAGGAAACTCCACATAGAGTGTCTCTTTTTTTGTACTTGCCTCATTTTCTACACTAGAGAAAAGAGAGCAAAACAACCCCACCTTCTAGTTGAGTTTTCTCTCGTATTAAGTTTCTTAAGTTAGATATTTTTTTATTTGTAGATGGTGTGTATATTTATTTCAACTATTTCATAAGTTTTTTTTAAGAAGAAAACCAATAATCAAGAATTTCTGATTTAAAGGAAAAATAACCTTATTAGTAAATATTTATATTTATTACATATGAACTATGTCTAGAACAATTTACAAATCATGATAAAATGTCCAAATTTAAGTGCTAATTATTTTTTTAATAACCCTCTTTTGCAACTTCTAATATGACCAAATAATCTCATTTCTCACATATTTCGAGAATAATAAGAGCCATTAGCACAAGTGATAAAACAAGGAAATCAATATTCAATGTTCGTCCTTAAATTACATAGATTATATTTCAAAGTACTTAAGGCACTAATTTCAATCTTACTCTCTATTTTATAGAAGGGGTAGTCGAGAGTCGTCTTTGGTTTCTCTATTCATACAAGCAACACAACGTTATCATGAAGTGATGTTGTATGTGAGAGTTCCTTAAATGTTAATTAAAATTATTTATGTATTTATAATTTAATAAATAATGTATCTATAAAATTAGTTGATATGGAAAGTATAATTTAAATAATTTAAATAGTTTTAAAAAATTAAAAAATTATTAT
>ML792942.1:151641-179341 GCA_009831015.1 Picea engelmannii
GATGGTAAATGAAAGTTGTGACCATTGGTGGGCCACTAATGGAAATATCCTTGAGGGAATATTGAATGGAGGTATAACATAAAAATGGTCTTCAAGGTATGGATGAGGTGAAGGGAAAATGACATGTGATGAATCACACCATATCATATACCAATTTGATATAAATCGTTTGTGAGTTCTTAGAAAACACCAACAAAATGAGAAGCAATGTCACATCCCGCTCTAGTGCACTGAGAAAACTTATTCTTTGAGGACACTTTCTCGCAAGTGATCTGGACTTTTACGATAAGAAAACATTTATCCTTGATTATGATGCGATATGATATATGACATGGTGTTTACTACTTTGACATGGACAGGTGCTATTGACTCGGTTTTACTGAGTGTGCAGGGTTTTTGACCTTGAGGATGCAGAGGCATCGACGAGACCCCTTGGACTCCGGATCGAGTCAGGGAGTGTGATTTTGGGGTTGATTGTTTACTGTGATTTTATTACATTTGATTTGATGATATGATGTGGACATGTTATGACACGATTGTTGATGATGTAGGCTGACGATAGCTTGCCGAACAGACTCACATATGGAGTAAAGGGGCCACAAACGATTTCCAGAGAGGTTGAGGGAGAGGTGTGGACAACAGCCCTGCCACAGCCTACTAGCACTCCCGTCGTGGCTCGAACTATAGGTTAACGATTACCTAGTTCGAGAGGATCCATGATGCCGTGAGGGAAGACTGCGACAGTCGCTCATGATGACTCTAAGGGGAGCGCAATAAGGCGGGGGCCTTATTCCTTAGAAATGCTTAGTCTCCCACAAGTTCACCTGGCGGAGTGTTAACTCCAGGGGTTATTGATGTCTACCAATCAGTCAAGAGGCGAGTGGCACCCTTGGAGCACGTGGTGCATCCTGAAGGGCACATCACGCATAAGAAACAAAAGAGGCGAGTGGCACCCTTAGAGCACGTGGTGCATCCTAAAGGGCACGTCGCACAAAATAAAAACAAAGAGGTGAGTGGCACCCTTGGGACACGTGGTGCATCTTGAAGGACACGTCACGCAAAAGAAACAAACGAGTCGAGTTGCACCCTTAGAGCACGTGGTGTTTCCTGAAGGGCACGTCGCGTTGATATTGATGAAGGAACAAACCTAGATGGCCCTAAGACTTTTAACACATTAAGAAATTCTTAAAAAAACTTCCCTAAATAATTGTCACCCGGTTCAGAATCTATGTCCTAAGTCTAAAACTTCTCTAGGGTAAAATTTTATCTAAACTTAAGAAAAAGACCCTATAAAAATAAATATAAAAATTTAAACTAAAAACCACTTAAGTAATAGTTTCAGTCTTCATAAAAATTTTGGGGTAAAATGAAGAGAGTAAGAATTTAATTAAAATTAGTGGATTTAAAATTATAAAGAAGAAATAAATTATTTAAGTTGAGAAGGTGTAAAAAGATATTAATTTAATAATAAAAGAAAAAGAGTAAATTGCGCAACTGCCATTTTGGCTCTAATAAAAAGGGGAAAAAAAGGAATAATAAAAATTAGGAAACTAAGGAATGGAGGAAACATAATAAAGGAAAGGAGGGAACTTATGGTAAAAAGCAAGGTCAACATAGTAAAGAATCTACAATAAAGAACCTTCTAAAATGAACTAAATTAGCAACTTCATTTTAGGGAAAGTATTTAAACCTGAAAGGGAATCTAGGAACACCTAGGAGTAAATTTAGGAGCAACTCTAGGTGGGTGAGGGAAATGAGACAATTAATAAATTTAAAGAAAATAATTATTGGAGAAAAGAGGGGGATGGACGACACTTGTGCGAAGGAGAATCTTTAGAAGATTTTTATTAAAACTTAATTTAAATGTGATTTAGGGAAAGTTGGAGGTTCTAAAAACTCTATAAAATAAAGGGAAGATGAGGAAGAAGGGGATCGACTGTTAGCATAACGTTACACTGCTGGAATTGTGACTTGACTGATTACTTGTGGGGAGTTGGGATTTCCCAGCTTGGATAGGAGTGGTACCTCATCCTTGCGAGGTGAGCTGGGAAGTTAGACGTACCATCTGGATAGTGTGTGGCCCCTTTGTGGCTCGGTGGGCTAAGGGGGAAGCAGAGTACCCTAGTGATTGGCTGGGAGGTACCGGTGTAGTCTCGATGGTCGGCGAGCGGGAGTTGCACGGAGCGCGCGGACGACACTCGGAGCAGGCGAAAAGACAATGGTACGCTTCTTTGTCTAAATGATAGAATGTCATAGGATTTCTGTTTTTGACCTGATAGAATGTTGTAGGATTATGTTTTATACATGCATGCTGAATGAATGTTCTGGCTGGAAAAGTGATTTAATCTCATGTTTGTATTTTTCCATTGGGCATTCTGGCATTGGGCCAACTTATCTAAGTTATGTCTGCGACTTTATACTGAATTTATTTTTATTACTGGAAGTTCTGTCTGCCATATTTTCAATGAAACATGTTACGACTGGATGTATGTCTGTGAACTTAATGACTGGAAGTTTGTCTGATTTTTTTTAAATGGAAACGTTTTATCACTGGATGTTGGTGGCTGCATTTTATAATTAAAAATCCCTGCGTTCTCTCTTCTCACGAGTTGCCCGGTTTGGGGATAGGGCCACCGGTGTATTTTTTTTATTTGATTATATGGCCCAGAAATTTGGTTTTAGTCCAGTGTTTTCATTGGTTCAAATCTCCCAACGATTGCTATTCAATCCCTGCATTTTTCCTTCTAATTTATCCGCCCACAATTTACTACACATCCCCGGGCGTTTTTACTAAGCATTGATATTAATTCAGGCGGATTGGAAGCTGCTCAATGCTATTGTACTCACCATGCGCCCTTTCTTTTTTTTCCTCAGAATAATGCCTACGATTCACGCGACCATGGGAATATCCTTGGCGATTTTCCAGTCTGAACGCAAACATCTCAGCATTGCCTACCTAAGAACAACATACCCTTGTCCCTTGATTGTGATTAATCTCCTTGTAGTGAGTCACCCTTGGAAACTCGTGATGTGGTTTAACCCAATCATGATTGTGGCAACTTTAGACCTCCTATTCTACCCATTCCTTGGCCACCATTTTAGCCTTGCTTACCCACGAGTTACCTTTGGTTGCCTTCGAATTTAATGAACTCAACATTCTAGTAACATCACTGATGACCTTCAGTGCTTTTCTCCAGCTCAGTGTCGTTTATGAAGTCACTCAACCATATTTACAGTGGTATTCACTGTGGTGATGAGTTGCTGGTGAAATGGTTCATAGCGATGGATAAGGCTGTTGTAGAGCTACATTTGATAGGAATGCGTTTCAATTTCAGTTGTCAGCAGGACATTAATTCTTCAATACCCTTCCCGATGATTTGAATCCTTCCATTTTTTTTAAAAACCGTCAACTGTTGTAATCTGATACCTTTTTAGAGGAACTAATGAGCTCAAGTATATCAATGTCAGGATTACTTATACGTCTTGGAGTATGAACTTAATTTTTGCGTCCATATTTTTTTTTACCTTTAACATGAACTTATCCCTTACTCCAGCGCTCCACCTGGGAGCTCCCGAACGCAACCGTTTCGTGGGTGAGATGAAACTCAGCCCGACTTTGGGTTCTTGAAACCGACTTACAACCTTTCATTTTAAAAAGGGAGGGTTTCTCTTTACTGCTGTCAGGATAGTCACCAAAGTATTCTTGCCTTTTTATAGTTGCTATCGAAAGAGTTGCTAAACTGATAGTTGCCCATTTGATTCTGGATTTTCTGGCACGCGCTCATAGTTTCCATTTGGACCTTTCTGGCAGGCACTCAGCACCTTTTAGTTTCCTTGTTGTTGTTTAGATGCCCCTTTTTACTTGGCATAATGATTGGGCTGCTAATTTTATATCCTTTTAATACTAAGTAAAGATAACCAAAGTATTTACTTAGGACAAACCTTGGTATCACGATCAACGACGAAACTAAATCTCTTAGAGGGTAGCTTTAAGACAATTCCATTTGAACAATTCTAGATTATTTGGTGGTGAGATTTCAAGTTAAAGTTATCATTTGATTCTAAATGTCAGATATGTCATTTTTTTTATGTTAAATAAATTACCTTAGTAATTATTTGGTGGCAAGATTTCAAGTTAAAATAATTATGGTGAGATTTTTATGTTAAAATAATTACCTTAACAAGTATTTGGTGGCCATATTTCAATTTAAAGTTAAATAATTATGGGGAGATTTGTATGTTAAAATAATTATCTTAGTAATTATTTGGTGGCAAGATTTCAAGTTAAAATAATTATGGCAAGTTTTTTATGTTAAAATAATAACCTTAGTAAGTATTTGGTGGCCAGATTTCAATTTAAAGTTAAATAATTATGGGGAGATTTGTATGTTAAAATAATTACCTTAGTAATTATTTGGTGGCGAGATTTCAAGTGTAAAATTATCATTAGTTTAATTTGCAATGCTATCTTATTATAAAAATAATGATACGGTCATTTATGGTCAGGTTTTGGTAGTTCCATTGTTGTTTCTATCAATAAAGCGTAAAGTTCGTGTATTTAAATATAATGCGAATGTAATATAGAAAGAAATGATATGGTTATGTTATGGTGTTGTGATGGTGATTTCATTATGATTGATAACTTGTAAATTGTAGGTTCCTTGAATCTAAGCGCAATCAATTATTATGATTCAGTCAACGGGATTTCGCTATAAACTTAATGTACATTATTTTGGCAACTCACCGCTTAATGGAAATCAAATGGAGTAGTTGGTCTGTAATTATGTCATTGAGTCTTAATAATGGATGGACGATATCGGATTCCTTCTTACTTGCACCTTCATAGAGGACGTGTTTGTTCATTTAATTTCTGTTGCACTTGGTTGTAATCATTTAATTCTTGGTCTGCTTGAGTTGGGCGGGATGTAGACACCTCCATGTTCCTCAGAATAGTCGCCATCCTGAGACCTTAAGTGGTTAAAATCAATGGGAACCTGGGCTTCAACATTTCTTATGTGTCTTGGAGGTCCTAACCATTGCAGGGTAGGATGGATGGGCAATCAGTCTTACTTATAGTCGATTGATCGTCATTAAATGCATGCAGATACTTGTTGTGCGTCTTATGTCATCTTGTTGTTTTCATCGTTGTTGCGTCTTGTTAGTCGTCAGGTGGCGATGCAGAGTTGAATGTGTTTGTTTCCCTTGTACACGCGCGCACACGCTTTAAAAAAAAAAATTCACTTGTTATAAGAGGTTTGTCGTCATAACGAGGAGGTTCGTTACAAGGAAGCATACGGATCTCTTTGAGATGTAGACTATATGGACTCCTAATACTAATGGGGAAACAATGGCATGGATTCCAACATGCAGTAGGGTGCTCACTTTGGGAAACCCATGTAGGTGGCATACTTCCACTGAGCAAGGGAGAAATGCAATATGGATGGAATAAACTCCTTTATTGAGTAGAGCGGGTCCTAATGACATATTTAGAGAATGGAAAAAATAAAAAATAAAATGCAACATATACATGGGGATTGTTATATATATATGATAGTTTGAATAAGTATACTTAAAATTGTGGCCATGATCCTAATGAAGAAATAAAAGTAGAAAACAAAAGAATGGGTACTAGGTGAAGCACTTTCACACATGAAACCAGTACGACAACATATAAGTGATTATGAAAATAAAATCAATGGTGAAGAAAACACAAAAAAGTGATCTCTAGGTATAACAAAAAGAACTTGATGGAAAAAATGGATTTGAAATGAAGTACTTAATCATAAGAAATAAATGGCAACATGTTGAAGTTTTTGGGACAACAAATTCAATGGTGGAGACATCACTAAACTAAAATATTGTGAGCACCCATAAGAGAAAAGTGAAAAATTAGGGTTAAATTATTAATAGGGCTTGGAATGAAATTTGAAAATCATTTGTGCATTTTAGGTTTCATGGATCTATCAGTGCCCTATATTTTTCAGAGCTCAGTGTGGCCAACTCGACTTTTAGAATTCAATTTAGTGATCACCAGGTAAGAGGGTATTGACCGCCTCTTTAGTTTTGTCCATTCATTTTCCTAGATTTAGGCTTGTATGACCCTTATAAAATACCATTAAGGTTTATGTAAGGTCATATAGGGTTAGAGGAAACAACAATGCAGGTGCACAACTATTCCATCATTAGTTTCCTGTGTTGCTCAAGGGGTCAACTAGTTAACTACATAAAGTTACCATGCAAATAGTGACATGACATGCAACTATTCAAGTGATAGGTGTGCATTGTGTAGTGTGAAGGTAAATACCCCCATGCAAGGACACTGTGCAAATGTTGGATGGAGAATTGTGCAATGTGCACACCTATGAGGAAAAATTATGCTTAGATGGCACAAGAATAAACTATTATAAGTGTAGTACTGATGATGGTTTTTCCCTTTGATTTTGATTGGTAAATGAGCCTATTCACTAGAGGGAGACATATTTTAAGGATCTATGGAATGATGTGGTTGGGAAACCAGAAGTGGGGAGGCATATTGCATGGTATGGGTTATTGAAGCTAGTTCAAAACCCATTTATGTGTGCTAATGAGGTGTTATTAAGGATTATCACTAGGTTTTGGGATCTTGATGAGGAGTGTTTTGAGATTTAGGGAAAATGTCTAGAGTTGGCACTACTATGCTTATAGTTCATGATTGGTTTTCCCTTCCATGACGAGGTGGGAGATAGTTGGCCCCAACTAGGAGGGTTTAGGACCTTGGAGGAATTGATCAATGCTCACTGTGAGTGAGGGATGAAAAAGGTTGATGGTGCCATCCCTATTGGTGTGATCTAGTATAAGGATATGTGATCTATGGTGACCATGGTAGTGAAAATATTGGGATATTATGGCCCACATGTTGTCTTGGGTGGCCATATGTTGATGGGGGAGAGATTTCTAGAGGGAACACATTTTGGATGGGCCCAAATGTTACTAATTATTCTATGGAGGAAGTTGATGATTTGTTGGTGACAAAGTGGGGTTAAACTTGGCTTAAGTATACTTTTTTATTCTTTGTGAGAATCGCAATGCTTATATCACACCATTTAGTTTGATTGGGAGGGACCTACGAGCCTAGGATGTAGTGATAGGGAGATTTGATGAGTCATGGAGGTGGTGACATTGTGGTTAACATCTTCACCATAGATTTACTTGTTTATTTGGAGCATCTACTTATCCACATTAAGGAGTACCCTTGTGAGGGTATGGATTGTACATATCACCATGATAATATTGATTGTTATTTTATATTTAGGAATTGGAGATATAATTATATAATTAACATTAATTAAAAAAATAACATTGTTGTATAATTGTATAGTTGTATAATTAACATTAATTACATTGTTGTATAATGTTGTATTATATAATATAAATTATATATTATATATAATATATATATCCAAAATTAAAAAAAAAAAAAACCAATCCATTGTTAACTCTCACGCTCCTGGCCTCACCTCATGATCACCGACGCATTTTGATCGCCTCGTCATATAACCTCACTCCAATATTCATTTATTGATCGAACTTTGTGTTGATACCCTATCTCACCTCACCACATTATATCCAGAGCATAGTCGAAGCTACGACATTGGAGACAAAGGAGAGCCGAACCTGCTACATTAGAGACAGAGAATCCCTAGCTCAAGCGACATAGGTGCCCTAGCTCAAGCAATGCTGCGAAAATCATCGATAAGTGAGTAAAATATATTGGTGGTAGAGACCAATATTCCTGTAGAATCCCATTGGTTGGAAGCCCTAAATTTTCAATAGATATCACTTTGTACATGAATGCTTGGTTTTTTCAAGACCTATGTTACATTTCTTTAGGAAACAAATGCTATAGGAAGTCAAATCCCAACCAAGAGAACTAGAGAACAAGACCAAGGAAATGTACCCATTAGATCACTGCGAACTATCTCCAGAACTTTGATAGATCTCAATTTTTTTCCCTTGTTAATGGTAATTTTTTGTATCTTTATTTCTCTGATTTTGTTTGTAACATTGTTTGAGGATTTAGAGGACTCCTTAGTGCCCCAATTTGTAGCAAGGTAATGTGCTTTGGATTTCTTTAAATCACACATGTGTATACACTTATCTTTCTCCCTAGTCAACACAATAGAAAAATCATAAAAGGATTCCATCTTCCAAGCAGTTCTAAAAGAATTTTTGGTGGCATGGAATGTGGAAATGAAAATAGAGTAATTGGGTCCAAGTTTGGCAAGAATGGACAGAACAAATTATTCATGTTCCTTGTAAATCCTACACAAATTCAATTGTAGCCTCAAGATTTTAACTTGGTGAGAAATTATTGGATGGTTTCAAAATTTCCTAGGCTCAATATGTTGATCCCGTTCTCTAGGTGGTGTCCTCTTAACACATCATGCTTCCCAAACAATCGTTCCAAAGTAGTCCATATTTGATTGGGTGAACTGCTAAATTTAATGTGGAAAATAAGATCAAGAGATATGGAGAGACATAATAAACCATAAGCTTCATCACATTTGTTAAACCACTTCATATTTTCATCATCTAGTATAGGTTCAAATTTAATCCCCATTGTGATTCCAAATAGGCCTCTACTCCTAAAAAAAATAACATATTTGATTTCCACTCATGGTAATTAAATGGTGTAAGAAGGGGAAATTGCTTCAAGCCATTACTATAGGGTTCATGCTACTACGGAATATATTTGTGTAGTCGAGGGAAGGAAACTTCGGAAAAATGACCCTACTATGGAACTATGATTTATATAGAAGAAATCTAGTTGCTTTAAGGCCATTAAATAAACTATTGGATAGATCCTTGTGTAGCTTAATAGAATAGTGTTTACAACACCATGAAGTGACTATATAATAAATAATCTATTAGTGTAATAGAAGGATTCCTTCAAATTTGTGAAAGATACTACAAAATAGAGACTTCAATAACATAAATAAAGAGTGTTTTCACCACTACAAAGAAATTGTGTAATAGTGACTTGTTTAGCATAATATAAGTGGGTTCCCACACCAAGAAATTGTCTCCTAATCATGCATGCAATTTTTTACTACACCATGAATAATTTCCCTAGGTTACTAGGTGATATTTTTAGTGATATCCACATAATGTGCACCAACAAATTGAGCTAGGACAAATCCCCCACAGAACTAGATTTGTTGTAAAACTAGACTATTGCAAAAGAGTATTGTTATGCTCATTAATTGACTTATCTACAAAAAAATATTGGTCTAAGTAGTACAAATGCAAGTGTTTGATAAAGAGGTTCTATAAACAAAGGCATCTCATGAATCTCTCATTAAATCAAGTAAGCAAAATAAAAAGGTTAAAAATCCTCTTTCCATCATATAAAACTTTAATACATACCATTACTTACTCTTCCATAGTTTTTCCATCCAGTAAATCAAGGTTTCTTTCCCCATTTTATTGGTTACAAAAATTTCTTATCAACGTTGTTTTTGCATACACTAGTGGGGTGTTTTCATTTATACCTACTTAGTCTATTTCCACATCCATCATCTCATTCCTTAACTTTTCTATACTAGTCCTATTGTTTATCTTACTTTCCCTAATTTTATCAACTAAAGAGATGACCTTTCTCTATTTAGAGATCGTTTCCGTTGTGCTTTCATTATCATCTACTACATTTCCTAAATTTTGATCCTGCAATACCCCTACATACTCGTTCAATAAATAAGGAACATATCTCACCCCAAATAAACCAAGTGAATGAAGTGTAAGAGGGATTGATTTACCATGGCATGTATCTAGCGCTAGGAGATCGTTAATCACCTTTTAGGCACCACAATGTGGGATAGAAAATCCATATATCCATCAGTCATCCTTCCCATAAGCATATTAATTATTTCCAACAAATTCCACGCGTTTTACAAGCATAGATGCACACAAATTAGGATGCTTTCTGTTAGGGACCTAACCCCGCATGTAGGTAGAAAAATATATTCGGATGTAATAAAGGTCAATGTTAATAAGGCCTTGCAATAAAGTAGAATAAGTTGAATGTAAGAAGACTTAATAGAAGCTTCTGCTTCTAGAAGGATCTTCCTCTAGATGGTTCTTTTGATAGACATATTTAGTATAAATGGGAGTCAAGGGTATGAGAACCCTAGCTTGGATATTATTGTAATAGAGCTCTGCTCGACTGGAGGTTTCCCCCTCGAAGAGGCCCATGAACATTTCCCTCTAATTCAAAGTGTTCTTTCTAGTGTTATTTTGATATCATTTCTTTGTTATTGTGGTGTTATACTATTATGCAAGAAAAACTCTGATGCAATATGCTTCTAGCAAGTGTCAAGTGTCTAACGAACTTAATCCATGGAACCCCAGGCCCACCAATTCATCCAAACCTAAAATATTATGCATAGCTCTTCTTATATGGGAGGTGTTAGTACACACGACATGGCTCTTCTTATATGGGAGGTGTTAGAAACAAGACATGGATCCTATAAGGATTCCTGAGATAGATCTCGTTAGACATTTAATCATTAGTCCACATCATATCCAACTATCATAGACTCATACCTTTGTGTACTTGATGCATCCTACCATGGAGAAACATGAGAGTGGATGTGGTTGTATTAATGTGGTCACTTGGTGTTCTCTCAATTTTTTTTTCTTTAATCCCCTTGTACATACATGATTATTCCATGTGTCATTATATTGAGGTTTTGAGATCTTGGAATCTTTCTCATAACAACTCATTGTATCCTTAAATTCTCTGGGTTTCCCTATTCCTCATGCACGCAAAAATATGATGCAATATGCTTCTAGCAAGTGTCAAGTGTCTAACGAACTTAAGCCATGGAAACCTAGGCCCACCAAGGCATCCAAACCTAAAATATTATGCATTAGTCTTAAGTCTAGGTACCATGTTTCTAAGAAAGTTCTTGCATTGGAGATATTTGAAATGACAAATCTGTTCAATTCCTATGGATCTGAAGTATTATTATAGCCTAGTGAAATCTTGTTTGAGTCCAATTCTCCAAAATACTTGGAATTGTTTTGATAAGGGTGTCTTCTAACTTAGCTTTTAAAATGTATAGTGGTCCCATGTGGCACACTCTAGAGCCACCACTAGTCCTTCCAAGTTCATTCATGTTGATGTTGCATTTCCATGTGGTGGAATTTAATTGGACCTTGTGTTTAATGAGCCAACCATGTTTAAGGATTCCCGAGACAGATCTCGTTAGACATTTAATCATTAATACACATCATATCCAACTATCATAGACCCGTACCTTTGTGGACTTGATGCATCCTACCATGGAGAAACATGAGAGTGGATGTGGTTGTATTCCTCATGCAGGAAAAAAGCTGATGCAATATGCTTCTAGCAAGTGTCAAGTGTCTAACGAACTTAAACCATGGAACCCCAGGCCCGCCAAGGAATACAAACCTAAAATATTATGCATTAGGCTTAAGTCTAGGTACCATTTTTCTAAGAAAGTTATTGCATTGGAAATATTTGAAATGACAAATCTTCTCAATTCCTATGGATCTGATATAAAAATTTTATTTAGAACTATGAATATGATGATGGAATACTAACTAACAACACATGCACATGCAACTGAAGGTACAAACAAACAGGTACCTGTCAGATATTTCTTCATCGAGTGAGGAAAGCTTAGGACAAATAGAGGCCAGAAATGCGACTGCATCTAGTAGGTACGATAAGGAAACAAGGACCAGAGGTGAAAAAGTTAGAATAAAATTTTGTAGACGCATGAAATTTTTTCTTGCCGAAGGAGGATAATGATCTTATGATGATGAGAGCATAGGAGACATAGATGTTCCACTCAGATATAAGAATCTGGTGAAGAAATGGGTACCTAAGGAACTACCTCCTATAGATGTTGACTTCATTGTCAACAATAGGACATATCGCATTGCACCATCCTCCCTGCATGGCGTGGGAATATTTTCCATGGATGGAATAATTATAAAATACAATACAGTAATTGAATTGATGGACTATGTTGGACCGTGTTACAATTATAACGATTGGATGTGGCTAGTCCGGTACATGCGAAGTATGCATAGATATGCACTCGCCGCAAATTATATACAACTAATAAACAAGGATAAAAATAAGGGAGCGACTATCTATATTGATGGAAGGCCTAAAGATTTCGAGAATATCGCAGGGTTTATAAACAACACATGACCTGAGACAACAAACAAACAACCAAATTGCATATTTGAGGGATGTGAAGAGAATCGAGTAGTCATGTGCACAATAAAATTGATAGCTCTCGGGGAAGATTTATTAGTGGATTACCATTTGAATCGAATAGACACATTGACTAATAGTGTGCAAGTTCTTATGCAACACCTCTTTAAGAAACCTCTACTTATTGCATTATATTTTTTTATTATCTTTAACATTGTTGTAAATATTATCGTTAACATTGTTTTTTTGTTATCATTAACAATTTTTTAAATATTCGGGGGTTCTAATTATATTATAATGTGGTAGGATGATTGTGGAAAAGGGACAACCATAGAACATTTAAATGATTATCAATTTCCACTTTCATTTTACATTGTTTTTATTATTTGCTTATATAATTTTATTGAAATAACATTGTTTTTGTTGAAATTATATGTAGTCATTAGGCCATGTGGATCATGACTCCACCGATGAGGAGGGGTTTTATTCTTGCATTGATATGATTCTCTCATTAAAAAAAAAGATCATTAAAGCTAACAAGGAACTATTTATCTTGTTAGATCGTCCAGAACAAACTTTGGATGTCGAAGAAAGGATCAAGCTCCTTATGTCACAACTTAACACATATAAGGTAATAACCATAATTTAATTTTTTTTTGTTTAATGCACTCATATGTTCAATTATGATACTTTGTTCTTTAAATTTTACATTATCTCACAAAAAAACATTTTCTTTTTTATAAAGGAATATTTGGAACCTGGTCAGCATGGGGTTGGTAGTAGTGGTGCTACAGAGATGCTACAAAGTCTTGATGTGGGCGGTCATACAGATGCTAGAGAACTATTTACTTCTCCATCTTCCACACCTCGATTAGAGTCTAGAGAGGGTGGCAGAGATGAGGATCATAGTGATGTGGTTGAGATGGTTTCACTTCCTATGGATAGACATGTGACAAGCATGGGGACCCTTATGTGCACATTTTTGGCCGATGATAATGGAATTCCATTAAAACAATCAAGACTCCCAGGTAGTTTTAATTCATATTTTAATTGTTTAATGTTGTCCTCATACATAAATCGTCTAGATTATTAATTTTAAATTAATGATCATATCTTTTGTGTGTGTAGGAAATGACCTTTTTTATAGGCATGTAGAGAGAAAGGCCTTGTCTATTTTTGGGGAAACCTTACGCATGAGGTGGAATTGCCATAATTCCAACCTCAAAAAGGAACTTATGGATTATCTTGAAGGCCTCTTTGGTGTAGACACGATCAATACAAAAGCGGTCACATCTGCAGCGGGTGAATATTTAAAATATACTCGAGATGTTTATAGATGAATCTTGGCAAGAAATCCTAGGTATGAGTGTCCTCCCTCAGTTCCAGAGAGAGAGTGGAAGGTGGTCATTGATGATGCAAAAGAGAAGATTTTGAGAAAATCAGGAGAAAAAATAATTGGTACACCAAGGTAAATTACAATTTTTTGAATTCAATTCTAACTTTATTTTTCTTTAGATCTAAATAAAAGTGTGGTTATATATAACATACTTGAAAATTTTGATGATAGGTTGCCTGACACTTCGAAGGCAACCAAAGAAAGGATTTCCAAACATGGCCAACACAAGCTAGGCCAGGGAGGCTACTTGAGGTTACAGTCACGAATCGTAAGTACCCAAACATATTAAGAATATTATTTGTATCACCTTACAACTTTAAGGTAATTGAAACAAAAACATTAAAAAACCATACCCTTATGCAATGCAGGGTGACGACTTCGGAACTGAAACCATGGATGAAGACCTCCAACTTGGTTACAAGTACAGTTATAAAGCCGTGGTTTATCATAGGAAGAACATGGGGCAGACCCCAAGATCCAATTTGTTGGATAAGGTAAATAAAAATCAGTCCACATTAACCTTTCATTACTTATAAAATACATAAATGTTTGATATCGTCCATAATTTAATGTTTTACTTTGTTTTAATCAGGGGAGAAACATTATCAACCCTACCATTAGTACTGAACAACAGAGTGTTGATAGTGAAATGTATCCAGAAGATCATGGTGCTCCCCAACAACCCCTTCCCAGTGAGGTCCAGTCCCAAGATGTTCCTGTGAATGAGGCCCATGACGGTAAAATGTCTATATTTTAATCATATACTTAATAATTTTGTACTTATAAATTTTGATGTTTCAATGGAAGATAATGTCATAGATGATCATCCTTGACCTGAAGATCAGGTGAACAGGCCGGCAGCCATTCTAATGGTGCCAACTAGAGGACCAGTTAAATAATTACGTTGTAGAGTTTTTTTTTATTATTAATGAACTACTTCAATGATATTTAAAAATTGGCCATATAAATTTAATATTTTTTATTTTTTTAGGTGATGGCCCCTCACAGCAGCATCCACACTGTGGGTACAAGACCATATGTACTCAGTGTGAAAGGACTGAAACAACATCATCTGCTTAAGAGCACCCAGTAAATGAATACATGGACATTGATGATTTGCTTAAGAACTGGAAAGCAAAAAAGAAGACTAAAAGAAATTCAAGATGTCATGTAATAATTTTATAAGATAGTTAGATGTAAATTATATAGCTGATAATATACACAAGGCTATTTCTATGGCTTGTATATATCTATGAATGTAATTTTTTTATACACTTAATGATAATTTCAACTTCTCTTAATGATGCAACTTCCATAATCTTGTGACATGATATATGCAACTTTGAAAGTCTTGTGATATGTTTCATTGTGTCTCACATGACAAAGAGCATTACCATTATTTTCATTATGTCTTTTTATTGTGTCATGGGCATGGTGTTTTATGTTTAAGAAGAGATCTTAGTGACTGCCAGTCCACTTTAGAGTCCCAAAATAAATTTTAGAACCTATCTCTGATCTAGAGGTGAATATGGCAATAACATACAGGATGTTTTCATTCTATGCATCCAGTTAGCATAGTTTGTGGGTATGTCAACCTTTGATAACAAAGTTCTT
Organism: Picea engelmannii; assembly: GCA_009831015.1. Classification (NCBI taxonomy): domain Eukaryota; kingdom Viridiplantae; phylum Streptophyta; class Pinopsida; order Pinales; family Pinaceae; genus Picea; species Picea engelmannii. The sequence continues at coordinate 166,884 of ML792942.1, forward strand.
AAAATTTATTTTATGAAGCACGTATCCCTTTTTTACAATGTGAAATCTGGAACAAAGAGGTATATGAAGTCATTTCTGTATAGGAGGGTAATAACCTTATTGGATTTGTGTAGGAAGAAAAATGTCCCACTATCTGTTCCATGGAAAATATTGCACTGACATATTAAGATGGTAGTAAGGAAGAATTTGGAGGGGCAGTGGTCCATAGAAATTCCAGTTTTTTGTATTCCTATTTATAGGGGGGAAGGGGGAAATATGATCATTGGGAATTGAAATTGTATTTAGCAAAGAACTAGTATTCGAGTAATAATCAGGGTTGCATTTTGGGAAATCTTAATTACATGTGACCAAATCAATGAAAAGCACGAAACTATAAGTTGTAGTTCTTACTTAATTTTCTGTAGCTTTTCTTGGTGCTGCTGGTATATTGTGGACATTAATATAATTTATTTATTTCTTAGTCTCAAGCATTAGGGCCATTTTTTCTAAACAATGGACTTAGGTGATTAACCTTTACCCTCATCCATCATCATCATTGTCTTCTACCCAAAAACCCTTTTCTTGTTATTGTTTGAGGTGGGGATGAATTTCTATGATTACAACTCCTATATTTGTTGCCTCTGAGCTATTATGCCAGGCTTAATTCATACGTGAAGATTGATTTCATATTTACATGCAGAGTCAGATGGTTTCTTTACATCCACTACCTTTGTTAGTTTCTGGGGATTCTTGCCCAAAATAATTCTGGTTCAAAATTCTTTGCAAAGGTCCCGTGGCTAACAAGCCTGGTGAGAACCTTCACCTTTGTTAGCTCCATCTTCCTTGCTCAAATTTTCTATCTATATAGGAGTCTCGTGAGCCTGTTTGGCTTTAGGTCATTTAGTGCCTATGTTTTCCATACGTATGAAATTTCCATGGTGATTCCCCAAGTTTTTGTCTGGTCTTAAAGGTTTGCAGAGGATACATACTAATCTATACTCCCTCCTAATATCTGAAGCAATAGGAAGTTCTCCAATCCTATCCATTAAATTGCCATTCAAATTCATTGGCTAGGTGAATGACTAATACATCTTTCATGAGAGTTGTTGATTGCAAATTAGTGAACAAATAATCCAGTTTTCCAGTATCCATCGGAATAGGTTTTTTGGTAACATGACAATATTTCCTTGGTAGTTAAACAACTAAATATAGCAATGATTTCCATCAACCAGTTGCAAGTTCCTGCAAGAAACCTAGTGACTGAGGATGGAGTTCTTCTGGGGTCTTATCCTTAGATTTTCAATACAATATTCCTCGTGGATAATAGTTGGTAAGATAAAAATGGTTTTGCTGACTTGGTGAAAACTTAGAACCACCAAGGCACTTGAAATTGCATACATCCATTCTCCAACGTTGACATGATATTGCCATGATGATGTAAGATGACTGCAACAAAGTATGAATTCCTAAAATATGATGCAATAGATACATCTGGTTAGGATGGATTTTGATTATGCATGGGGTGCTCAAGCATGGGATGATATTTTATTTGGTAGACTCCATATCTAATACTCTTCCACAATGTATTCCAAAGGATAAAACTCCCTTAGAGTGTACATGGTTATTTCCTCATAGATGTTTATCTATTATTCAGTCATTTAACCTTTTAATGTCTTTGAAAAATGCAGGTTTGAAGGGTGGTCACCTCCACGATCCAAAACAAATTTCTGAAAAGGTATAAATCATTTTCTTCTCTTGCGTCATGGAATTTTCCTTCATTTCCTTGTATACTTAAATTCAAAACCGGAAAAAAAAATGACACATAGCATGCATAACACATAATTGTTTTATGACTGGGAGTAATAGTAATTTTGCATATTCATAAACAAAAAAATGAGACTTATCTTTTAACAAAAATTGGTCCAAGAGATTGGTCATGTAAGAGAAAATTTCCATTGAACCACAACCATCTAGTGTATATAGCAACACCAACCTAGGCTATGAGGCCACCATGATGAAAAAACCAAGCAATAAGATTCTATATTTCTCATCCCAACCTTTCTACTCACATTCTTACCTAACCTTCTCAACTCAAAGCATTACAAGAATCTGATTCATCCTGCGATAGATAAGGGACTCTCTTCCAGTACTAGGAGTAATAGTAATTTTGCATAAATGGAATATTTACACCAAGCCCTATAAATGGAATATTTACACCAAAATATAATATGGATGTTATTAAGAGGTTTGGCACACTAGGTATGGATATCAAGGACTTAACCATGATCCAAGGACAATCACTAGTGCCTAAAGAATATTTCTAGGGTTCATGGTTGTATGTCCCACCTATGGATTTTGCACTATCATTATGATTGATCACAATGTTGTCAGTTTCCAAACCAATCAAAATTATGAATGGCTTATTTGTAAGAATTTTTACCTTCTCCTTGCACAGTAAATAAATAGAAAAATAGATTAAGATTTCAATTTCTTATTGTAAAACCTCCTATCTTATCATAGTTTAATCCTTTAATCATTATAGAAGTGACATTTTCACAAAGTCTCTTACAGAAGTGAAGTTTTCCACACTTTGATATATGTTAGGTGTTTAATAAGTTGTCATTAAGGGGGGATATGCTCTAATGCCTCCTATTGTGTCACCTTTGTAAATCCTTCAAACATATCCTAGGTTGTTCATAAGGGGGGATGTTAGAATATTTCGACACTTAGGAGTTATTTAGTATAAAATTGGTCTAATGTGTCTTTATCCTAACATGGATAAGGCCTTGAATCCCATACTTGGTAAAACAATTCTCCTAATTGCATATGTATCCCACTTGGTGGCTAAATATCCAATTTAAAGGGCATGTAATCGTTTAAGACTCCATTTTATCCGATGAGCCCTCAAATATTCATTTAGTTGATATGTCTCTTCTTTTCACTACTTTACAGTGGTGAAGACACCAAGATCCATCCTTGGTATGAAAAAACCACTATATGCACCCATATCAAATTTTGAGATCAAAGATCCTTTTTAGAGGTCCTATGTGGTGATTTGAGTCCATGTTCATGGACAATATCCTTAAAATATTTATATATGACTTGAGTCCATTTATTTTCTCTCCTTGTCATGGGTATGACCCCTAGACCTATCCTTGGTGAATGAAACCACCTAACGTCACACATATCCCAATTGGAGGCCAAATATCCCCTTGAAAGAAACTTTGTAGTGGTTCAAGGACATGTGCATGGTTCATGAGCATTAAAAGTTTCATTTAGATCTTAAGACCCTTTATTTTCTCGCATGACCATGGTCATCACAGTCTCCAAATCCATCCAGTGCATCTAAAGTTTTCTAATATTTCCCAAATCTCATTCATATGTTAAATATTATAATCCCTAAAATACTAATTTAGATCATACAACCCTTGTTTTCCTTCATTGACTATGGTCAAAGACTTGAGACCCATGACTGGTATGAAAATTCTCTTAATGATGCCTATATCCCACCAAGAGGCCAATGATTTGAGCTTGTATGGTGGTTTCAATCCTTTTTCATGGACTAGGGCCCTAGAAGCTTCATTTACAGCCAAATCTGTGAGATCCATATCTTTTATGTAAAGCCTCCTAAAAGTACCAATATCGCGCTCATGGACAAAGTTAATTTCTAAAAGTTTTTGTTTAGTTGTTTGAAGAATATTCCATGTCCCATAAGACTAGTTACACTCATTTATGGATTAAGGACCTTATTTTAATCCCCTAATCATGGTCAGGTTCCGAAGACCCATCCCGGCTACACAAAAAATCCTAATGGAAACCCTTTCTCATTCATATCAAAAATATCCCCTTTAAAGGGATGATGTTGTAGTTAAAGGTCTTGATCATACTTTATGGATTAAGGACCCTATTTTCATCACCTACTCATGGTCAAGGCCCCAACATAAATCCCTACTACACAAAAAATCCTAATGGAAACTTCATCCAACTCGTATGCAAAACATCCCCTTTAAATGTCTCATGTTGTAGTTCATGGCTTTAATCATGGCCTATTAAGCCAATAATATTTTTTCAAGGCCTAATTCCTTGGATTTATCCCCCAACCATGGTTAAATCCTTCATAGGCATATTTGATACACAAATATTATAACAATACCCATATCTCACTTAAAGGTTCATGATTCCCTATAGACAACATGTTATGTGGTTTAGGGCATTGATTATGTCCCTTAATCCCTAAAGGATTCATAAATGACCCAAGGGCCTTATATTCCTCCCTTGACCATGGCTAATGACTTAATGAACATGTCCCTAATGAAAAATATTTCATAATGGTACACATATTAAACTTGGAGGCCAAATATTTCCTCTAAAGGGATTATGTTGAAGGTGATGTTCATGGATATTGAGCCTTACAAATCCATTTATGGAATAAGGCCCTTATTGTCCTCCCTTTTTTATGGTAAAGTCCTTGAGACCCATTCCTACTATGAAAAAACTCATTATTATACCCATATCCTACTTATATGACAACGATTCACTTTAAAGGAACTATGTTGTAGTTTGAGGCCTTGATCATGGCCTATTAGATCAAGAACATTAACTTAGGTCCTAATTCCCTCGACTTCTAGCCCAACCACGGTCAAGGCTCTAGTACCCATCTCTAATGCATAAAACATTCTAATGGCATCCACATACCACTCTAATGATAATGATATCTTATATAGGGCATGTTTTGTGGTTTGTGGCATTGTCCATAGCCCTTGTAGGTCCCCAAAAGATTCATTTAGAGCCTAAGGTATTTATTGTCCTCTCATGCACATTATCAAGGAATTGAGACCTATCCCCATTATCCAGGGAATTATAGGAGAAACCATGTTCCCCTTGGAGGATATGGTCATATTAATATTAAAATGGTAATATTAATATTAATATTAAAATTGCAGCCTAAAATATTAATACTACAGGCGGGAAACAGGGACCTGTATGGGCTAAATCATAGCGAATGATAGTGTTTTTGATGCCATATTAACATAACTGATTATTCTTGAATAAGTGAAACTAGTTTTTTCCTTCATATTCATAACTATATGAAGTTGTTGATTAGAGATTATTTTGTAACCAGTATGAAGATATCTAATATTGATGTAAGTGCTTATATTTGATCATTCATTGGTATTAGCATCAAGACTTAATGGTGTCCACCCTTTGGAGGTTTCGACATGTATAAATGTTATGCATTATTGATTCACATGTTCAATGGCCTATTGATTGATGGGTTGTTTACCTAGAAGGTTAAGAGGTTGGTAGATTGATGATCCTTACCTTTATTTAGTGTATATGGGTTTAAATGTATTAACCTTGTTCCTAAGGATTTTCATGTTTAAAAGTGAAGATACCTTTCATCCACGGTGTTGTAGATGTCTAGTAAGAGGAATTTGTCTTAGGGATACTATGAATGAGTTTGATTGATGTTAAACCAATAATATTTGGTGGTATATTTGTATTGTTAACAAGACTTAGTTGTAACCACCCTTGAGTGTCATATATGCATTGAATGAGTAGAGCTCTTATTTATGCAGAGTGAAGTTATTATTCATGAATAGGATTGTATATCTCCATTAATTTGAATGCATGTATATTGATATGAATGCATGGATGTGTTTAATTGTTGAACATGAAATTGTACTTGTTATTCTTTGGATAATACCATTTTTAACTAGTTGTCTTCATCTTGAAGGTTATGCTATGTTGTTTACATTGAATGATAGTTTTGAGTGGGTTGTATGCAACTCTTCATAATGAGCAGGTATGAAATGATCATATAGAAAGTGTGAAATAGTGTTATGTATGACATGGTATAATACATATTTTCTCTTTTTGTTAGCTACCATATGAAAGAGAGAAACATATTTTAATTATGCCTTTGAAACTTATCATGTGAATGATTGTGAACTGTCATATAATAGACTAGTCTTAAGTATATTATGGTAATATTTTTTTTTTTACACAAGAAAGGGGTTTATATATTAAAACTAGTGGTATAACCACTGTAGAGAAAACTTACATAATTCATCCCTGTGATCAATGCAGGAGCTTCGAGATTACAAAAGGGGTTGCCATGCTATAAATTCCTAGAATTCCCATAACAGTCGAGAGTCCAAAATATAACTAAACTCAGAATAAGAACCAACTTACAACGTGATTGTCTGAGTTGCATAAGGGCCTATACTCCAACTTACAAAGAAGAGAACCAGAGATCCAAAAAGAACTAATTCCAGAAAAGAGGAATTCGGGATTAAACCTTCTGACCTGGGATGGAGGAGCTTGTGCTCATGGTCGCCTTTCCCTCTGCATCTATCTAGCGGCTCTATTCTGCAGCCTGAATTTCCATCTTTTCAATTCTTGGTTCCAGATCAACAATTTTGTTGTTAGCTTGCTAAGTTGTGTAGGTGAGAGCTTCTACCGCTTCCTCCCTTAACTGGATTAGATCTTCCTCCATCAATTTTAACCTCTGACCTCCTTCCCCATCAAGATGGAGTGGGAATCCTCTATGCACGCTAAGTGTGCGTTTTAGCCTACGAATTTCAAGTTCCAAGGAGGGCGAGGGATTAGGGGGGGTGTTTGAGTTGGAACTGGACTCCATTGCAAGAGCGGTGGACAAAGACTAGGAGGGAGGCCTGACCGAGGAAAATGGGTAGAGACTAACTGGGGGAAAGACTGGGAGATCAAGCCAGGTGAGAAAACAGACAGAATTGGGAAGGCAAGATGAGCAGGAGTAGTTTTCCACCTTCCTGAATTTAATGGTGTCTCATTCGTGCGCCACCATAGGAGGAGGGGGGGCTCATGCGAGTGCCATGAAGGAGGGATAAGAGATCTGTACGAAGATGCAGGAGGGACGTGAGGCAAAGGACAAGGAGGGGGAGTGGAGGGGATGTGAACAATGTAGATAAGTACCATCATACATTAGAAAGGACAGAAAAGGGAGGCGGAGGAGGGTTTCCACGAGTATGACTTCCGGAGGGAACGAAGGCCACTTACCGCGGTAGGCCCAACTGAGCGCTCATCGGGTGTCACTAAGGGAGAGGGATGGAAACCAAAGTTCCATTTCAGGAGAGCTAACCCCTACTCAAGTGGGTGGCGGCTTTGGCATCTTGGTTGGATTTGGCGTTGAGATGACAAAGCACATGAAAGAAGTCAATTTTTTGGAAGGAGCGGCAGAGCCACATGATTTTCTTGAGAATGTGGTGCAGATTTATTTGAGTAGGCAAGGTGTTGGTGACCATAGCTTGGATTAAAATCAAGGATTTGCCTATCACCATTATTTCATTGATTTATAACTTCCGAGCTTTAATAAGTCCTTGCCAAAGTCTTAAATCTTCTGCTATATTATTGGATTTGACTCCAAACCCCCAAGAGTAGTCTAATTCCCGTAGTTCACCAGATTTCATGATCCTTAATGAGAGGAGGGGGGTCTTTGAGGTCTAGAGCGAGGCTATGGATCCAATATTTATCAGGGGAGTTGAGAGAAAGGGAGTTGGTACAAGGCCAAAGGTAGGAGAGGCAATCTCTCGGTAGGGCTTTGGCTTTGGCAGAAATGATGTCGGGCGAAGCAGTTAAATTTCTGAAGATTCTAGAGTTTCTTTCGAGCCAAATTTTCCAAAGGATGAATTTAGGGAGGGACATCCAACAACACTTGATTTGAGGGTTGGCCTTGAGAGGGAAAGGACAGAGGGTGGCCTAGGTTTTTAGCAGAGTGGGTATGTCAAGAGGGAGTTGGTCAGAAGGGATCCCTCCTGGTAGGGCATGCCACCATAATTCTTTTGCAAAGGGGCAATTGAGGAGCAGATGGTCAGGAGGTTCTTCATGGATTTGACAGAGAGGGCATCTGATTCTAGGTTTAGCGGCTTAGAGCAGTCCTAACGCTTCGAATTCATTAATTGTCTGTTAAATTTTTAGTAATGGAGAACATATCAATTAAAAAATTATTATGGTAATATTAATATTAAAATTGTAATATTAATATTAATATCAAAATTGCAGCCTAAAATAATTTTTTATATTCTTTTAAAATAAATATTGGTCATCACAATTGTGACACAAAACCTTAATTGTTGCGACAGTTTTGTTGTATAAACAATGAAAAGATGTCATCGCCTGTGCGACAACAACTTCAATTGTTGCTACAGTTGTGCTATATAAAAATGAAAAGTTGTCGTCGCACGTGCGATGATAACTTCAATTGTTGCGACAATTTTACTGTATAAAACCGAAAAGTTTTTGTCGCACATTCGACGACAACTTTAATTGTTGCGACAATTTTTATATATAAAAATGAAAAGTTGTTGTCGCACGTGCAACGAAGAATTCAATTGATGCAATGGTTTTGTTATATAAACAACGAAAAGTTTTTGTCGCACACGCGACGACAACTTCAATTGATGCAACGGTTTTGCTATGTAAACAACGAAAAGTTGTTGTCGCTAGTGCGACGACCGATTAAATTATTGTGACAGTTTTTCTATATAAACCATGAAAGTTGTTATCGCAATGGGCATTGCAATTGAGACGAAATGTTGGTTTCACGTAGTTTGTCTATATTGTCATATTGGCGAGGATATTTTTTTTTTGTCACAATTGCCTATGTTGTCGCTCTTGCGACGTTTGTTCAAGTTCATCGCAATTGCCACGTGACATGAAAATATGTTTCAAAGAACCATATTCATCTCAATGTCAACGACATAATGTCGCAAGAGCGTCAAAACAACCGTCACAAAATGACCTAAATATACTAGTGTTGCAACCTTTCCTTCTGCATTATGGTTGCATAATTACTACACATTTTTTTTTCTATTAAGAATTTGGGCATTTTGACACTGTATTATTATTCATATCCAAGTATAACTCTGTAAGAGTAAGAAAAAAATATTATAGTGGTCTCGTCGACACCCTTATTTGGTACCTATCCTATATCAATCCTCTATTTTCCCTAATTATAGTGGTACCTATCATTTTTAAGTATGTTTATTTTCATGGAGTCGACCCCCTTCCCAAGAATCTTATTTGTGACCCATCCCATCAGACTCCCCTTTTCACTTTGATCAATGTGGTACCTATCGCTTATACAATTTTTTTTTTGTGGTCACATCCACCCTTCCCGAAACCCTTATTTGACACTTATCCCATTGCACTCCTATTTTCATCCTCATATATATCATTTCTCCATCTTTGTTTTTTGGAACCACTTCCCCTCCCTGGCACCCCTCATTCTCAAATGGACACCACTAGCAACCAAGAAATTATTCACCTGCAATAAGAATCGAAACAACATAGGGACAACATCCAAAGAGTGAATTTGGACATTGCTTCAAGTAATTCCAAATTGGAAACCTTGCAAGCCAATTTTATGGGAAAATTCGCAACAATCACACAATAGTTAAGGGTGAATTGGCCTCCCTCACCACCTCTCTCAACCAATGGTTAAAGGAATTCCATGGCCCTCCCGCCTTTGAGCAACCTTCACACTATGAAGGTGAGTACTCTTCCCATAATATGGCCTTTCATTTCAACTCCCTTCATCGTGACCCCCGTCTTCCCAGAGTTGAGGCAAATAAATTTGATGGCTTAGAGCCCACGGGATAGGTCACTCAAATGGAACATTATTTCTCCTTGCATGGAATTACTAATCAGTTGGCCAAACCTTGTTATTTTTTCCTATATCTATATCATAAATAATGGAAATGGTGGAAATGGCATAGAAAGGCATTCCAAGGGTATGTTTCCTTGACAGAATTTGGTGTAGAGAATTTGAATGATTTGACATTGACAACCACTATCTAGGCTATTTAACCAGGTTGAAACAATCTAGCATAGTTGAATACATTATATCTTCCTTTCAACAATTGGATTTCTGAACAAAGAGAATGTGAGATGATTTATTTGGGGAATTCTTTATCAATGGCCTCAAGCATGAAACTGGATCCCAAATCCTAATGGTTCACCCTCAAACTTGGTTGGAAGCTACTCAACGAGCCAAGGAAGCCCAACAAATTATCTCCTCCAAGAGACACAAACCCTTCGTTATTCCTCACACTCGACCTACCAATCTTACCCCTCCTGCCACTCCTCTCAATATCTATAAATTAACTCAAGGATAAATTGTTGAGAAGGGTCTTTCTTATAATTTTAATGAAAACTATTTTCCAGGGAGCGAGTGTAAAGAACATAAAAAATTTATATCCATTTCGGAGGATGTTTCTGATGAATATGTTGAGGTTTCATATATGAGGAATCACTACCCTAATAATATGAACTTATGCCTCCCTCTGATCCTCTCAAAGTTGAAACACGGATTTCATTGAATGCTCTCACTGGATTTTCTACTCCCCAAACCCTCAAATTGATTGATTACTTTAAGCACAGAAAATTCATCATCTTAGTTGATAGTGGAAACACTCATAATTTCATTCATTATTTCCTTTCCCAAGAAATCAATTGTTATATATGTGTTTTCAACAATTTTCAAATCATAATTGCCGGTGGTGGTTCCATGAAATGAAATGTTGGGGGCATTGGGAGAATGTGCAACTACAAATTTGTCAGTAAAACTTGAAATCTCACATGTTTTCTATTGACATGGGTGGTTCTGACATTATTCTTGGTGTTGAATGGATACACACTATAGGTCTCATAACCATGGATTTTAAGTATTTGGCTACGCAATCCCAATAGGGAAGCCAACAATATAAATTACAAGGAATTACAACACTCTTAGGAAGGCCAATTGTGCTTGTGTGTAGCATCTGGTAAGTGGTAGAGAATTCAGGATCACTCTTGTAGAGTTGGGGCCACTCGGATGCCTCATGTCCAAAGGAGTGGAGCACCATAGTTAAGGCTAAAAATGGAGGTCGACTGAGGCAATCAACGACACGATTGGCGCTCCATGTCTTATTTTTGATGTTGATATGGAAATGTTGCAAGTATGTGGACCACTTTTGATGGTGGTCGTTCTGTAATTTTCCTTGTGTCTACATGAACTATATAGGATTTTGATTAGTGTGGATGACTATCTCCTTCTTGAGAATTTTGTTCTTCCATTGTCGGTAGGCTTGTACAATGGAATACATTTCTTTGTCATAGTTGGGGTACTTGCAGACGACATGTGATAATGCCTCATTATGATATGCCATTTGATGACCATGTTGAGTGAGGAATGAACCCATGGAATAGTCTAAAGCATCTATCTCAATATCAAAAGGTTGTTGCAGATTGAGTAAGGAGAGTACTATCACTGATCACAAGCGATATTTCAAATCATGAAACACCTTTTTTGTGACTTCTCCCACACAAAATTTCCCTTTCCACTTCCTTTGGTAACTTGGTTGAGGTCCCATGCAATATGGGAGAATCCCAACATCAACATGCAATGGAAGTTGGAAAGTCCTAAGAAATTTTGAAGCTTGGTTAGTGTGGTTTGGGTTGGCCAGTCACAAATGACTTGGATCTTGGTTGGATCCACATGCAACCCATTCTCATCAACAATGTAGCCTAGGTATTGGATCATTTTCATGCCGAATGAACATTTTTCAAAGTTAGCATATAACTTGTGTTGTCACGGAGTGTGAAGGACCTGATGAATATGTTGCAATTGTTCTGCCCAATTCTTGTTGAAGATGAGGATGTCATCCAGATATAGAACCACAAAGGAATCGGTGAAGGGTCGTAGTATATCGTCCATCAATATCATGAAATTTGTTGAATAAATTGTCAAACCGAAGGGCATGACTAGCCATTCGAAAATACCTTCTTTGAACTTGAAAGCAGTCTTCCATACATTAATTTGTTCTACTGGGACCTGGTGGTAGCCAGACTTCAAGTCAATCTTTCTAAAAAAATTATCTCCCATGAGATAGTCAAGAAGGTTTTCAATTTGGGGAATTGGATATCGGTTCCTAAATGTGATATTGTTTAGGGCCTTGCAATCAATGCAGAGTCACCAAGTCCCATATTTATTCTATACGAGTACAATTGGGCTCCCATAGGGTGCAGAGATAGGTTGGATGTGCCCCTCTTGAAGAATCTCTTGGATGTGTTACTTAACTTCCTCATTTTCAATTATAGAACGATGATAGATTGGCCCATTGGGTAGAGGTGCACCGGGGGTTAGGTCTATTGAATGCTTGACTTGACAATGTCATGGCACCCCAGTGGTTGATGAGAATATGTCTTTATATTATTCCATGATCTTTTCCACTTGGTTCTTCTATGTGGAGAATCCCTATGCATAGGTCATGGATGTGGTTGCGAAATTTTGTTCACTTTGAGAGAGAATGATGAAGAAGACAAATTTCCTAGTATGGGAAATGACCTTCATGCATTTATTAGAAAAACTCATAGAAATAGCAGTAAGTGGAGATATTTCTGGTACCCTGTACAATTGTATACCCAAATTAATAATAACACTGTGATTTTTAGACTGATAT
>ML792942.1:179420-190287 GCA_009831015.1 Picea engelmannii
GGGGGGGGGGGGTGTGGAGATATCACACAATATCTCATCCTTGAAGGGCTTGATGTTGTAGGGAAGACAACACTATTAGCTGACATAGAAGTCTCTTCCTTGGTAGAACCACTCAATGGTGTAGGGCTATGGGTGTGGCGTCATTGAAAATTTCAACTGCTTGATGACCTCTGTAGATATCAGTTTATTTTCACTTCTTCTACCGATAATGAAATGCAGTGGAGCACACTTCACCCACATTTGCGAGTGAAAACGACGCTCACCTTCCTTTGGTTCCTTTGGTTCACTTGGATGAAACTTGGTGGTAGGGATAGTGGCACTGGGTTCTACGTCAATGATTAACTTCCCTTTGTTTGGATCTTATTAAGAGTTGGAACCCACCCATGAATCTGAGGCTTTCAGCTCGGCTACCAATGACTTCTTTGAGAGACTTTCATTAGTGTTATTTCTTTGGATTTTATGGAATTCACACCACTTTGCAGTGTCTTTATTCATCTTCTCATTACCCTTGTTGGTTTGTGGCTTGGACTGGTTCACCTGAGAGGGTCCATCCTTTCTTTGTCCTTTGTTATGTGGGTTAGGGTTGCATTTTCCCTTCTTCTGTTTTGAGGAATTTGCAAATACAAACTCCCACTTCTTTTCTTTACATTTTTGCTCAATTTTGACAGCATATCTGTATGCCATGCCCAGTGATGAGATTTCAAGGAACAAAATTTCTATTTGGATGTATCTATGCAGACAGTTGTGGTACTTGAGCACCAAATGTCATTCATATTCCTTGATACCCAACTTGGTTCTCAATGTATGGAATATATTTGTGAAATATGGTAATCATCCAATTCTTGTTATTGTGACTTCCCCCACACTAAATTTTCCTTTCCACTTCCCTTGGTCACTTGGGTGGGGGCCCATGCAATATGGCATAATTCCAACATGAACTTGTGATAGAAGTTGAAGAGTCCTAAGACAATTCAAAGCTCGATTAGGGTGGTTGGGGCTGGCCAGTCAAAAATGACTGGGATATTCTCTAGATACACATGCACACCATGCTCATCAACAATGTATCCTGGGTATTGGACCGTGTTCATGTCGAAGGAACATTTTTCCAATTTATCATATAACTTGTGTTGTCGCAAAGTGTGAAGGACCTGTTGAATATGCTACAAGATTTCTACCCAATTATTGTAGAAGATGAGGATGTTATCTAGATATAACACCAAAAATGAATTGGTGAAGGGACACAATATATCCTTCATCAATATCATGAAACTTTTTGGAACATTTTTCAAACCAAAGGGCATGACTAGCCATTCAAAATTACCTTATTTGGACTTGAAAGTAGTCTTCCATACATTAGTTTGTTCTATTGGGACCCGGTGGTAGCCAGACTTCAGGTCAATATTGCTAAAAAAACTTTTCTCCCTTGAGCTAGTCAAGAAGGTTGTTAATTCAAGGAATTGGGTACTGGTTGTTGAATGTGATTTTTTTTAGGGCCCTGTAATCAATGCATATTCACCAAGACCCATATTTCTTCAGTACGAGTATAATTAGGATCCTGTAGGTTGAGGAGTTGGGTTGGATTTGCCCCTTTTGAAGTATCTCTTGGATATGTCACTTAATTTCCTCATTTTCCATCAGAAAGAAGTGATAGGCGGGCATATTGGGTATAGGTGCAGTAGGGGTTAAATCGATTGAATTCTTGACCTAGCAGTGTTGCAGCACCCTAGTGGGTGAGGATAAGATGCATTTGTATTCTTTCATGATCCTGTCTAATTGATTATGTTGCATGGAGAGGCCCTCTGTAGAGGTCATGGATGTGGCTACGACTTTATTTTCACTTTGAAAGAAAATCATGAAGAAGACAAATTTCCCGGTTTGGTAAATGGCCTTCCTGCATTGCATAGTAGAGATCAAAGAAATAGTGTTGGGTGGGGCTACCTCTGGTACCTTGTACAATAGTCTAACCAAAGTAATAATAACAATGTGAAGTCTAGAATCATATACAACATGTCATTTCCACAAATATGGTTGGCCTAAAAGAACATAAAAAACTTCAAAGGGGGAAATATCACACAAAAACTCATCCTTGAAGGGCTTGATGTCATAGGGCATATGACACTATTGGATGATGCAAATATATATTCCTTGGTTGATACACCCGATGTTGTAGGACTACGAGTGTGGAATCATCAATAGGTTCAACTGCTTGATGACCTCTACAGAGATTAGGTTCTTTTGAATTACACTTTCGACAATAAAATGCAGTGGAGCACCATTCACCCAGATCTGTGAGTGCAAAAGGCGTTCACCTTCCTCTTGTTCCTATGGTTCAAAATAGTGGCATTGGGTTCTATGTCAATGATATTATTCCCTTTGTATGGATCTTATTCAAATTCAGAACCTTCCTTTGACTCTGAGGCTTTCATCTTGAACACCAACAACTCCTCCGAGTGACATTCATCAGTGTTATGCTAGGGGATTTTATGGAATTCACACCACTTCCTAATGTCTTTCTTCATCTTCTCATTACCCTTATTGGTTTGCGTCTTAGACCAATTTTCCTATTTGGGTCCATATCACTCTATCCTTTCTTCTATGGGTTGGGGTCACCTTTCCCTTACTTTGGTTGTAAGGAATTTGCAGATACAAACTCACATTTATTTTGTTTAAATTTCTACTCAATTTTAGCAACATATCGATATGCCGCGCCCAGTGATGAGATGTTGAGAAACAAAATTTTTGTTTGGATGTATTTAAGTAGATATCTACAGTACTTGAGCACTATATTCCATTCATATTCCTTGATACCCAACTTGGTGTGCAAGGTATGGAAGATATATGTCAAATCAAGTATTGTATGGTCCCTTTCCTATTGCATTGTGGTCGATCTTGTATACTATTCATCGTAACTTACAACATGATGGTATTGTTCCTTAATAACATCCTTGAAAGAATCCCAAGTTGGGGTAACCACAAATATTGTAGATTCCTTAGTGGCCCTTTGCTCACAGTAATTTTTCCCACCAATCCTTGACATGGGGGGCAACCTTAAGGAGGTAAAATGTAATCTTTTCTCTATCAGAAAATTTATGGACCAAAAAATACCCTTGTAGCAGATTCAACCATTTATATACAACATCCCCATATATATTTCCTTCAAAGAAGGTGATATAAAAATTTTCTTTTACCTTTGAGGGTGCAGTGTGGCCACTTGATTAAGATGCATCTCTTGTTGGCAGTCGTCGAAGGATCTAAGTAAATTTATCCATCATATAGTTCCTTTGTCATGTGAGGGATTCCTCGAGCAATGGTTTAAAAGGATCTCCTACTACACAATATCTCATTTATTCTTTCATGCAAGGCCATTGTGATCGACAAGGACGGTCTTTCAATTTCTCAACCAGTTCGCGTCCCAACTCCTTGTACCTTGACCTTGTTGGGGACATGCACAGAGAAACAAATAAAGAGAAGATCGCTTTGATACCACTGATACAGATTTATAAATGGAATGAAATGGAATACATATGTATATCAAATAAATACATAGAGATACAATAAAACTTGACTTCTATTAATAAACAAAATATGATGAAACTATAAAAATGCAGACTGAAACAAAATTTCTAGAATAGTGGCAACTTATCTTTGAGAAGAGATGTGAGGACTATGCTCATTCGCAAGAAGATGGTTAAAATGAGGCTCCCAAAAGCCTTTTTAACATCAAGAATAAATGGGAAAACCTTAAACATTCAAAACACTAACCCTAGGAGATGAATCACCAAAATTCATGTGGGCCCCGATGAGGTAAGTTGGTACATCAACTTCTCAGGGTCGTAACTTTTGCATTTTATCTCCATTTTGGGTGCACGAAAAACGCGTTGGAAAGAAATATCTGATTACTACACATGTTTTCATCACACTGTGGCTAATTCTAACAATGTTATTATGGTGGACCCAAAAAACTTTGTTTAGGGCCTCAAAACGGACCCGAAAAACCATGAAACATCTACCTAAATGAAAACAATTCTTTGAGCCAGTGGAATAGGTGGTTGTCCATCGATATACAACTAGATCAGTCCTCCCCCCTTAGGAATAAGTTTTCTCCATTTTGATTAGTGCCCCCATCATATGGGGAAACTTCTGTTGAACTTGGCCACGAGTGACCCACTTTCCTTGGTATAGAATATGCACTTCTTTGACAACCCTATCAATATGGATTCTTTGTTGTCGAGTGCCCTTAATCTGAGTGTCCCTAATATAATCAATGGATTAATGTTCCATGTAGTCAGTGCTGAGATCTTTCGGTGTCAACTTCTCTGCGATCTCTTATGTGTCCAATAATGGTGGGAAGTATGGTCAAAGGAGTTCCAGATTGAACATAGGGTGTAGGAAAAGGAAGGGGGGAATACTCATATCAAAATAAGTGTCACCCATAGACTTGGTGATGGTGTAAGGTCCATAGAGAATTGCACAAAGATTTCAATGGCATCCTGTAATGCACTCTTTCTACAAATGAAACTAGACCTTATCTCCCACATGAAACTTGTGCGACATGCGGTGTTGATCATGGCATTTTTTTTACTTAGCATTGGATTTATATAAATATCATGGACCTATTATCAAATGTGATGAATTCATTCAATAAAATTTTGGGCCACTCGGATGCCTCCGGTCCACAAGAGTGGAGGCTCGTTGTTATGGCTACAACTGGAGGTCGACTGAGGCAATCAGTGACACGATTGGTGCTCTCTGCATTATATTTGATGTTGATATGGAACTATTGCAAGTATGTGGACTAATTTTGATGGAGGTCATACTGTTATCTGCCTTATGTCTACATGCGATGAATAGGCTTGTGATCAGTGTGGATGATTGTCTCCTTCTCGAGAATGTAGTGATTCCATTTACAGTAGGATTGTACAATGGAATACATTTCTTTGTCATAGGTGGGGTACTTATGGATGACATCTAATAGTGTGTCACTATGATAATCCACTATATAACCGTTCTAAGTTAGGAATGCACCCATGACATAGTTTGAAGCATTAGTCTCAATCTCAAAAGGTTGTTGCATATCGGGTAAGGAGAGTACTGGAGCCGAGAACAAGAGATGTTTAAAATAATCAAATTCTTGATGTTGTGACTTCCCCCACATTAAATTTAACTTTCCACCACCCTTGGTCACTTGGTTGAGTTCCCATGCAATATGGGAGAATCACAACATGAACCTGCGATAGAAGTTGGCAAGTCCTAAGAAACTTTGAAGTTTGGTTAGTGTGGTTGGGGCCTTCAAGTGACGATTGAATTGGATCTTGGTTGGATCCACATGCACACCATGATCATCAATAATGTATCCTAGGTATTGGACCATGATCATCAACAATGTATCCTAGGTATTGGACCATGATCATCAACAATGTATCCTAGGAATTGGACCATGCTCATGTCGAAGGAACATTTTTCCAAGTTAGCATATAGCTTGTGTTGTCACAAAGTGTGAAGGACCTGTTTAATATGTTGCAAGTGTTCATCCCAATTCTTGTTGAAGATGAGGATGTCATTTAGATATACCACTACAAACGAATTGGTGAAGGGATGAAGTATATTGTTTGTTGGAGCATTTTTCAAACCAAAGGGCATGACTAGCCATTCGAAAATACCTTCTTTGGACTTGAAATAATTATTCCATACATCATTCGGTTCTATTGGGATGTGGTTGTAGCCATAATTAATGTCAATCTTACTAATTTGTCTCCCTTGATTTGGTCAAGAAGGTCGTCAATCCAGGGAATTGGGTGCTCATTCTTGACTGTGATTTTGTTTAGGGCCCTGTAATCAACGCATAATCACAAAGTCCCAAATTTATTTTGTATGAGTACATTTGAGCTTCTGAAGGATGATGACTTGGGTCATATGCACCCATTTTAAAGCATCTCTTGGATTTGTTGCTTAATTTTCTCATTTTCCATCAAAGGGGGACGATAGACTTGCCCATTGGGTAAATTTGCACTAGTAGTTGGATTGATTGAATGCTTGACCTAATAGTGTCGTGACACCCTGGTGGGTGAGGAGGTGTCTTTGTATTCTTCCATGATATTTTCCACTTGCTTCTGCTGCATGGAGAAGCCCTGTAAAAAAGTCATGGATGTGGCTACAAACTTATGTTCACCTTGAGAGTGAATCATGAAGAAGACAAATTTTTTGGTCTGGGAAATGACCTTCCTGCATTGCTTAGCAGAGATAAAATAAATAGAGGTAGTAAAAGATAACTCTGGTATCATGTACAATTGTATACCCAAATTAATAATAACACTGTGAGGTATAGACTCATATACAACATGTCGTTTCCAAAAATATGGTTCTCCTAAAAGAACATAAAAAACTCAAAGGGGGGAAATATCACACAATACCTCATCCTTGAAGGTATTGATGTCATAGTGCATATGACACTGTTTGTTGACACAAATTTCTCTTTCTTGGTGAAGCCACCCGATGGTCTAGGTTTGTGGGTGTGGCGTCATCGATAGGTTCAACCACTTGATGAAATATACATAGATCAGGTTCTTTTGACTTTTAATATTGATAATGAAATGAAGTGGATCACCCTTCACCCACATCTATGAGTGAAAAAGGAATTCATCTTCATTTAGTTCCTTGGGTTCACTTAGTTGGACCTTGGTGGTAGCAATAATGGCATTGGGTTCTGCATCAATGATCTGCTTCCCTTTGCCTAGATCTGATTCAGAGTTAAAAACATACTCTGACTCTGAGGCCTTCATCTTGGCCACCAACGATTTCTTCGAGTGACATTCATCAGTGTTATTCCAGGGGATTTTATGGAATTCACACCACTTCCCAGTGTCTTTCTTCATTTTATCATTACCCTTCTTGGTTTTTGGCTTGGACTGGTTGTCTTGAGTGGGTCCATCCTTGTTCTATCCTTTTTTCAATGGGTTGGGGATGCCTTTTCTCAACTTCTGCTGTGAGGAATTTCCATATCCAAACTCCCACTTCTTCTATTTTAATTTATGCTCGATTTTGACAGCATATTGATATGTCGTGCCTAGTGATGAGATGTCCAAAAACTCCATTTATGTTTGGATGTATCTATGTATAAAACCTCAGTTCTTAACCACTAGATGTCATTCAGAGTCCTTGATACCCAACTTAGTGTGCAACGTATGGAATATATTTGTGAAATATGGTAATGTTTGATCCCTTTCCTATTGCGGTGTGGTCCATATCATATACTGATCATTGTAACTTATAACGGGGCAGTATTATTCCTTAATAGAATCCCTGAAAGAATCCCAAGTGGGGGTGACCATAAATATTATAGATTCCTTAGTTTCCTTGTTCTCACAGTAACTTTCCCACCAATCCTTGACATGGAGGATATCCTTACAGAGCATAAAGGTAATCTTTTCTCTATCAAAAAAATTATGGACCGAAAAATACCCTTCTAGCAGATTCAACCATTTATCTACAACATCCACATATAATTGCCATTCAAATAAGGGGATATCAAAATTGAATTATACCTTGAAGGGTGTGGCGTGGCCACTTGATGAAGATGTGTGGCCTTTTGGCAGTTGTCAAAGGATTTGTGCAAAGTTATCCATCATCTTGTTCCTTTGTCGTGAGAGGGATTCCTCGAGAAATAGTTTAAAAGGATCTCTTTCTCAATCATTTCTCTTTTATTTCACCATGGAATACCATCATGTTTAGTGGAATTGTATTGCAAGGGCTCAACCACTTCGAGTCCCAACTCCTTGCACCTTGACCTCAATGGGGACATGCACAAAGAAACAAATAAACAAAAGACCACTCTGATACCATTGATCTATATTTATAAATGGAATGAAATGGAATACATATGTTTATCAAATAAATACAGAGGGATATAGTAAAAGTTGACTTCTATTAATAAAGAGAATATGTTGAAACTATAAAAATGCAGACAGAAACAAACTTGCTAGAATGGTGGCATCTTATCTCTAAGAAGAGATGTGACGACTATTCTCATTCACAAGAAGATGGTGACATTGAGGCTCCCAAAGGCATTTTTAACATAAAACATAAATGAAAAATCCATAAACATCCAAAAACCTAACCCTAGGGATGAAGCGCCAAAAGTCATGTGGGCCCCGATGGGGTAAGTTGGTAAATCAACTTCTCGAGGTGATAATGTTTACATACGATCTTTTTTTTAGGCGCATGATAACTCGTTGGAAATAAATATCCAATTAGTACACATGTTTCCATCACACTCTGGTTAAAGCCTACAATGTGACTGTGGTGGGCCCCAAAACCGATGTTTAGGGCCTCAAAAAGACCCTCAAATTTTAGGACCGGGAAAACTAGAAAAAAAAATCCAAAATGAAAATTGTCCTTTGAGCCAGTGGAGTAGGTGGGTGGCCTACAATATCCACCTATATCGCACACCTACAGGAACACATGCATGTTTCTAGGAATGTGAATGTGTTCCTGATGTGAGAGATTCGAAAAACCTTTAACCTCCACTTAGCATGCCACATAGTCACATTTCTAGGAACACATGCACATTCCTTTTGTGCCGTTTCAAGGGCTCTTGGGAACAGTTAGTGGGAATTTCGACCACATTGTGCCTCTCACTTTCATATTGATTGAGAAAATTGAAGAAGTGGAGAGGTTAGAAACATCCATTAGTAACCACACAAGAAACAAATAGGTCTACAAACAATATTTCATGTTAGTAAGTAACCAACCACCATTCTTATGACTCCTTATTTGTAATTATAAATGCTAGTGACTCACTTGGTGAGGTGCAAGGTTTTATTTTACTAGTAGTAAGAAGAGCTTGAATATGTATGCTGATGAGTAACTAGGTGTGTTGGGAAGGGAGGCATCAAAGACTAAATTAATTTCATGTTATATATGTTGTGGAGGGGGAAATCCTTGGGGTTTAGTAAAAATATCATTATAATATATAATAAGAGGTGTAAGGGAGTCTAGTGATTGAGTATTTTGATCAAGTTTGGCCTCACGATGACACAAACATGTAAGAGTTTATCGAGTGCCACTTGTTGAACAATGCCATTGTCGAAGAGAGGTGTTATTTTATGTTTGGCTAAGGAATGAAACTGATATTTGTGGATATATTTTATGAGGGTGTCATATTTCATAAGAGAAACATATTGAATGATGTAGATAAATTAGTATGTCTTACCCAATATCAGTTTTGCACAATATAGGGGGTCGAAATTGTAGAGAATAGTGTCATGGAGTTGGGGATTGATAGAAGAGTACAACTTCAAACTTATAAGAAACAAATAAGGATTGACCACTTTCATTTACCTATCCTAAGAGGTAGTGGTCAGGGTGAGGATTGAATGGAAGAGACAACTCTAGCTAACTAAACATTTGATAAAACAAATATGCATGCAACCATGTACAAATGAAGTATGACTAAAGTATATTAATATTAAGCACATCTTATATTTAAGTGCATCTCATATTTAATCCCTAACCCCTATTTGTTCATGGGAGGCCAATACCACATTTTTCTTACAATGGCCTTTGCATGGAGTTCTAAGAAAGGTAGTATATTTATTAGTAAAGTTTAATAGTGAAGGAAATATAATTGCATATGAACATAATATAATTATGAATGCAAGTTACAATTTCTTAAGATTGTTCACAATCATGTTGTTTGTACGTTGTTTCTAGTCATCTTTGAAGAAGAATAAACTTGTGGAATTATATAATATCCTAACATTGTCTCAGAGAGAATTGAAATATGTATTTGTGATTATTTTATTGTTTTTTTAATTTCTTAAACTATATATTTGTATGTTTTTTGTAATTTTTCATTTTAATTTAAAAAATGACCTAATTTATAATAACTCCATTATTAAATTGCAGAAAAATAATTAAGATGGAACCCAGAGAAAATCAAAACACCACACAAGCACACAAAGGCATAAAAAACCCCAACTCACCACGACCACCAAACATAAACACATAGATTGATGAAAGGTTGACCACTTTGAGATCAATTGTACATGAATTCAGGGGTACAAGACAACCTAGTTGATTGTTGTTGGCCACTTCATTCGACACAATTGTATCATGCATTGCAATTTTGTAAGAGAAAATAACCATTATTTTTTAATACAGGGCTAGGATGCTCGAGTATTACAGGAAAAGACTCAATCAAAATCAATTCAGAGACTTGAATATTTTGAAACAATATTTAATGTATTTATTTATTGATCTTAGATCTAGACTACAACCACCTATAAATAAGAAACATATTTGTATGGATTTATGAATCCAACCACAATTTAGTGATAACTAGATGGATAGATAGTTCATGGTGTTTGAAAAACCTCCCTGCAATAACAAGGAGGGGCCTCTATATTTCTTTAGAAAATAATGGATAAAATTTATTTTGGGTCACCATGTCAACTATTTTGGCATTATTATTTTTTAGAGGGTGGGTCTAGGGTCTTCATAGGTAAAAGAGTGTTTTAGGCATGACCCTATGTTAGGTCCTCATCCTCCTAGGTGAAGGCCTAACCCATATTGACATCATCCTCCCATTGCAGAGGGAATCAACCAAGCATAAGTATATTTATCAGTGTTGACTTAGAGTCTAGTGTAGAATGAGAATTTTGTTCCATTATCTCCGCAGGAGGTGCCTGTTGGTGATATTGGAAGAGGGGTAGACCTTCAACCCCTATAGTAGAGTGTATCCAGGAAAGGGAATATGGTCATAAAAATTTCTCATGTAAGCCTCATAGATGCTCGGGTTGTGAGCATACTTGTTATGGGCTGATGGAGGCCAATGGACATTAGAGTTTCATTTAGCATATTAGTATCTTAA
>ML792942.1:195444-207886 GCA_009831015.1 Picea engelmannii
ATAGAGATGAGAGGTAGAGAGAGGGAGAGTGAGAGTAAGGGGGAAGAGAGAGGGAGACATAGAATGGGGGTAGAGAGAGAGAGATGAAGCGGAGAGAAAGGTACGGGGGTAGAGAGAGAAGAAGGGGAAAATAGAGAGAGTGAGAGTGAGAGTAACAACTATGAGAAATACAGATGGTGGGAAAGAGGTGGAGGAGAGAGAGGGGGGGTAATAGGGGAGGGAGAGACAAAGGGGTAGATAGAGAGAGAGAGCGAGTGGAATAGGGGGGAGATAGAGATGAAGTGGGTGTGATAGTGTGAGGAATGTCATGTAAAGGTCTAGGTATAGGTATTTCCATGCCTTTCCATGTATGTATTACCATGTATAGGAGTGTGAGAGGGAGAGAGAGGGATATAGAGAGGGGGTGTACAGAGAGAGAGTGATAGGAAGGGGGTGATAGAGAGGCAAAGGAGGTAGAGAGAGGTAAATATAGAAAGGGGAGAGAGTGGAGAAGGGAGAGGGACGGGGATTCAAAGTGAGTGGGAGAGAGGGTTATATGTAGGAGAGAGAGAGAGAGAGAGAGGTATGAAGACAAGTATAATAAGAAATAGGAGTGCATCCACATTCGTAGAGTTTTTGTTAATTATTACAAACATGTGTGCATTCCTATAGTGCGTTTGCATTCTTAGGAACACACACGTGTTATTTAGAATTAAATTTTTTTGGGGAGGAGATGAAAACTTTAGCATATGTCTATACTAACTTGGTTTCCTTGAATTTAGGTTTGGGATGACAAACTTAGTGGTTTGGTTTGCAAATAGATAAAACCATACAATTTTATGAATACCTCTCTCTATCACTATTTTTTATGTTGTTTTTCTATAGGCTACAAAAATTCATTGTTGATGAAACTACAGATATAGATAGAGTCAATTATGAAGATTCCAAATATATAGGTTTTTTTTTAAATTAATATTTTTTACTATTTTTAATCTACTTTTGTCTTTGCATATATCAAAATCCTAGAATACATACCTCTTTTATTTTTTCTATAGTTTTTTTTCACCTTAACCATTTCTAAAATAAGTTATACTCCATACTAAAAGAGACCGATATCTATGAGGGTAAAATCGTGAAGATGGGTAACACTTTCATGACAACCGGGTCTCCAAAATTCCTAGCGGCAATGTTTTGGCCGAAATAATGTTGCTATGAATTTTTTCGGCCGAAAACGTTTTCGACCAAAAATTTGCACATCAAATTTAACGGTGCCCTCGAAATTCATGTACAATGTTTTTCAGATGAATTATTTTCCTTTCATAAGCATATTTTGGACGAAAGAATTTTTGGCCGAAACGTTTATTTTTAACGGATTCCGTTAAAAACTAGGTTTCGACCGAAAGAATATTTCGGCAAAAAACCTGAAAATGGGACTGTTTGCAAGAAACTGCAAATTCTCTCCATCTTACTTCATCTTTGGAGGTAGAGGACTCCTACAAATACTTAGAATTTAGTTTCAGAATTGATACCAACATTTTTAAAATTGAAACTACTTTCATTGGGTATCATTTGTTTTCATTTTCATTGTTTTTATCTAATTTTATTTAATTTTATAAAAAAAATCACTCCATAATATTTTTAGGTGTGATTATGATTCGGTGAAATGAAAAATCCATATCTCTAAAAATGCACAGTGGAAAATTATGAAAAAATTATATTCATATTCCTTAAATTGTTCTCTTCAAAAGGGTATTTTTAGATTTTACTTTTAAGTAAAAATTAAGATAGATACATGGTGGAGAAAAACATGTGTTTAAAATCTGTAACTTTTTCAGATTGGTCAACTTTAAAAAATTCTAGAAATTATAATATTCATTTGTTAGATTCAAAACTATAGTCATAAAAAAAATAGAGTCTCTTTGTATTGTTGCAGTATATTTCATTTGTGAGAAACAAAAGTTTAATAATGGATACATAGTTGTGGTAAAAAATAACTCATTATCTTTCCCTTCATTTTTAAGGAACATGCTGTCAAACAATTGGCAAATTAACATATCAAATCTCAATAAAAAAAAATTGAAAAATAGTCAGTAGAAAGCTAACAAAATTCTTCACAAGTTTTGTTTTTAAAGTAAAGTAAAATTCTAAATAAAAAAAAAATACTTGTGTTTATGGGAAGTTGAAGAGCTTGCTAAAATTAAAAAAAAAAAATGTCATAAAACAAGCAAAAGTGTTACCCATCTTCATGATTTTACCCATGATATAAGAAAAAAATATTTTTTTGATAATGTTAAGACCCTCATAGCATACACTAATGGAAGGTTTTCTAATTTGAAGGATATATTGACTTTCATAAATTAAAAATTATATAAGATTAATATTATAAATTTAAAAAAAATACACTACACTAGAATAATGGGTTCTCACAATTATACAAGTTTTTGGAAGAAACTTCCATCATTAAGTTACCCAACGCATGCACTAGCAAAGACATATGCCTTATATTTTGCTAGAAAAATAGAATACCACTATTATAAAAATTCAAATTTTGCTAGAAAAATAGAGTACCAATATTATAAAAATTCAAATTACATGTAGTTATTCACAATTTATATGAATAAAAGTTGTATATTCGGAAAGATAATTCAATTTCACATGTTTCATAATTTTACACCATATTCAAATTCATTTTAAAAGAACCTTGAATAATCTTCCAAGTTATTATATTTCTATTTTCCATGTTTGTATTGCCACTAAGGCATCATGAGAGACCATCATTATATTGCACATTCCCATATATGTTTGAACATCTAGTGAGAACAATTATGCAATTACACTATGGTGTCCCTTTTTGGGTAATTTTTTCATGCTATTAGAGATTATTAGCTTAGAGGTTTTCCTTTAGATACCTCTAAGCTCAATTTCCTTTCCTTCTGAGTCAATTCTCAGGAAAATATATTGAAAATTAAGGGCCATTGTTCTGAATGATTCTAACCATTGGACCCCTAATAAAACATCAACACCACATATTTGAATGGAAATCATGGGACTATCCAAAAAAGACTCCCCCATTATGAGCTTAATATTATGTCATTTCCTATAAAAATTTATGGTACCTCCATCTGCAATCATTACATGAAACTCTAGTGTTGGATATACAAAGCAATTGAGATATTTCATTAATTTGTAATTGATGAAGTTATGGGTACAACCAAAATCAATAAGCATGTTTACCTTCCTCTTTTTGATGTATCCTTTTATATTGAGGGTTTGTGGATTATTGATGTCGGTCAATGTGTGACAAGATATCGTTGGAGTCGTATCTTCTAGATCTATATCTTTCTATGGTTACAATTCTTGATCTTCTTCCTCTTCATGGTCTATGTAGAATAATTTATTCTCGCCGAATTTATGCACCTTACTATACTTGTTGTCACAATTGAAATATAGTCCCTTTTCTCTTATTCCATCCATTTATTGATGTGTCAACCTTTTCGGTCGATTGAGGTTATGAGAAGGAACATAGTTCTCTATATGGTTGTTAGAGGTCATCCTTCTAGTAGCCATATTTTTTTTTCCACTTTCCTTGAAATAATGAAAGCTTTCTCTAGGGATTTAGGTTCGAGGAGATGCACCTCATGTTGAATATTCTACTTTAGAGTGACCATAAAGATATCTAATAAATTATGCTAAAGAATTCTCTTTACCCTGAGATCAAGCTTTTGCAATTGTTGAATGTATTCTGTAATTGGAATTTTTTTCCAAATATTTATCAATTGAATAAAGAATGTATTGCACTTAATATCCCAATAATATGATATCAATTCATTCATAAAAATGGGCCAAGATATATTATAATTATTTTTTCTTTCATAAATCCATATATACTAAACAAAATGATCATTTTCTGAACACAAAGATGAAATATGTACCTTTTGTAATCTTGGCACTTTGTGTAGATCAAAGTTAAATGGATCCATATAAAATATCCATGTTATAGGATCTTTACTATGAAATTTCCTCATATCGATATTTAGAATGAAGTAGTTGATTTCAAATTGAAGCCTTGATGATGTGGATCTTGGAGTAATGAATGATCATGCTTTTGAAATTAAGAATTTGTGTTGTCCAAAAGTGAAAAACTACTCCCAGTATGTGACTAAGTCTCCACAACCTTGTTGTCCTTATTTTCATGATTTCCATCCATCTTACTATCTCCTTTTTAAGAAACATGACATCTAGGGTGTTTCATAACACATCGTATATGGAAATTTCCAATTCTTCCATCTTTGTTTCCATATGTTCTTGATTTCCATTCATCCTCTTTTCCATATGTTACCAATTGTAATTCATTTCCTTTTTAATGTATTCCTAAGAATGTGATAAATCCATTGGTTTCAACATAGTAACACTCATTTCAACAACTTGGTCCTTTAATTGGGCTAGCTTGTTTTCTAAGTCTTCAACTTCCTTGGATGCCATGTTTGAGTTTTTAGGAGGAGTACCAGTAATATTTCTAGTGGAACCATTTGCAATGTCAGAAAATAATAATGCTCCTATTTTTCCTCTTGATCAGAAATTTTGAATCACTAAAAATAGATCTTATGATAAAAACTTATGTCAATTGTAAGTTATGTACCCTTCAAACCCTTAATTTGGAGTATGTGTGGATGGATGACCATTGTCTTGATATATATATATGAAAATTGAACCCTTATGATTCTAAAATTTTGTCTTCTAGTACTCTAATATTGCTTCTTACACTCCTAAAACTTTCACAGCCAAAACCTTAATTGGTAAAACATTTTAGCACAAATATTAAAATGACTTGTTAAGACTAATTTTAAGATTAGAATGATAGAAAATCAATGAATAACAATACACTTCGAGGGGAAACCCTCCATTTGAAATATATTCAATGTACAAGATGATATATGATGAGATAAGATGATCCTAAGACTATGGCTAATTGGTGTGTGTAAGAGATGAAGAGTACAATTATAATGAAAAGGTGCAATGAAAGGCTCTAGCCTACATACAAATATAACACCAGAAATATAATAATTAAATATATATGGCTAAATAAGGGGTTTTATACATAACATGGGGATTTTTCTAGGGATTAACATCATAATCCATCTTGGGTTTTTGTTACAGATTATTGATGTATTGTTTCTCATTCATTGTTTATGGTGGCATTAGAGTGTATTGATTTATAGTGATACAACAACCACATGTAAGAAATGGTATGTGTGTGTGGATAATTATCTTGTTTTCCATACAATATTTATTTGTACTAGAAATATGAGTGGGTAAATAATTAATGGGTTTCAAATTGGAGCTTTTCCTAGAAGCACTTGCTACCTCATTTCCAATTTCTTTTTTTTTATGTAGATAGATTTAATGGTTTCTGATGTTAAGTGCTCATTGTTACTTTATGTTTATGATCTAAACAAAGCTATAATGTACATGATTTTGTTTGATGCAATAATAGTCAATGTTTATACTTGAGGGAGTATCCCTTTATCACCATTGGTAATGAGGGATATTGACAACTTTCATTTTATTTTATTTTAATGTTGGAACTAAGTGTTGAACATTTTAGGAGGCACACATGAAAGCTCTATTTCTTGTGTTGGGGGACTAAGGACATGATTTGTTTGGAGATCACACTAACTCTACATAGAAAAGGGATGATAATTGTTATGCATAAAGGGACAAATCAAGACATGATAAGATAAATCAAACCATTGTTAAAAGTTTGAATGTTACAATTATGTAACTCAAATATAAATCTGTATATGATGCAATGCAAAATCAACACTTTAATGTGGATCAAATTTGAGTTCTACAATATACATTCCATAGTAATCATTATGTATGACAACATGATCTAAATTAGATCTTTATATTGTTTTTCATCTATCTCGATGTTTTCTAAGTGGAAATAGTTGGAGGAATCAACTTGCAGGGTCATTTTAGTGGCAGGTCCACATTTGGAATATTAGGGTCTAGAATCTTTAGAATCCATTTTTGGGAATTAAATGACATTTTCTGGGGTTATGGTGTCTAAAGCGTCCATGCACTGCCTTCACGGGGTTCTACACTCCAATCCCTTTCCAACGATGAATATTATGCGTCAATCAGAGTTTGTATGCAAAATTTATGACGCCCACAAGTTCACTTATCATGTTGACCATAGTGGTATGAGAGGATTCCATGTCAACCCCCATTACTAATGCATATGGGGATAACCACGTATGTAATTTCAAGAAGGTTCAAGACTTTATCAAAATTGAGGGTTGACAAATTCAAAACCCTGCCCCTAGATGGCTATCGAGCTATGTTAAATATCGGGCCACTAGAAGGAGAGGGGGTTCCATTATTTTTCATTGTATCATGTTCCATATTTTAGAAAAAACTATGAGAGTGGTATTCGGTGAACATAATACATGAGGAGAGGTTTTGTAGTATCCATATAGGCCACATGTGAAAGGAAACTCTAGAGAGAGTGCCTCTTTCTTTGTACTTGTGTCATTTCTATACCATAGAAAAGAGAGGAGAGAAACCTCACCTTCTAGTTGGGTTTCTCATGTATTGGGTTTCCTAGTTCATATCTTGTGTTTATTGGTGGATGATGTGTGTATTATTTATGTTCTTTATTTTTTGCATTTGAACTATTTCCTTAATAGTAAAAATTATGTTATCTATTAGATTTGTTTTCACAAACTATTCTAGTGGAATATCCTCAACAATTTACAGATCATATCGGTACATAGCAGGTTTTTCTTTTAGGTATTTGTGGGAAGTTGATGGATCCAGGAATTGACTTAAAGAGAATTCATAGAAACCCTATCCATGGCAGATAAGTCTGTTCATAACAACCTTGAGATCCAATAGAAGAGATATTTGAGAGGTTGGAAGAAAAAGTTTCCAACATCCGTCGCAATATGAGCCTCCTCATGATGGATCTAGCAAGTAATATTAGATCATTTAGATATGATGGAGGCTCTAACTCAGAGATCAGATCAAAGGGGAAAATGGGAGATCAGGAATACTTGAGAAAGGAGTCGTAGAAATAATCCATAAAAGAGAAGTCGAGTTTGAGTGTTGTTAACCCTGCACATTCCCTATTCAAAATGGAAGAGAAAGTGGACATAAATCCATAACAAGGTGATATCGATGCACTAAAACTTAATTATTGGTTGCAACAGCTAGAAGTTTATTACAACATTCACCATATATATGAATAGAGGAATATTTCATTTTCTAGATTGAAGTTAAAGGGACATGCTTTAACATGGTGGAAAATACATACAAAAACACTTAGGTTGGAGGGTGATCCACCAGTCACTACATAGGAGGACATGAAAACTCTCATCAACTCCCAATTCTACCCTCTTGGGTATGTAGAGGAAAAATGGATCTAGTGGAACTACTTCATGCAGAGGTAGGGGTAGAGTGTACAAGAGTACACCACTGAGTTCAAAAGGATGTCCATCATGATGGGTATCTCTCCCAAGAACCCAGATGTGCTCCTCAAGTATCTGGGGGGGGTTAAAAAATCATCTATGAAACAAGTTTATTCTCTTCAATCGAAGAATAGTGTATGAGGCATATGTACAAGAACATTACTTAGAAATAGGACAAAAGAAGGGGAAACCAAGTGGTTCGAATCATAAAGAGCACCAGAAAGATTCCAAGGAGGGGAAGAAGAAGTGGAAAGGTGGAAAATATAAGAAGATAACAACCACTACACCTCAGTGAAAAGATCCCAACAACTATTGAAATCATTGCAACATTGATTGACACAACGAGGATATATGTTGGAAACTACATCCAGATATGAACATGAAGAGTCACAAGAAGGAAGGAAAGAAAAATAACCTTCTAACCAGATATTTGAGAAATGAGGTTGAAAGTAGCTCAAATGTGGATGAAAATATTGTCTGCGCGTCAATGCATAAGGAGGTGAATCTGAGTATCCTTCATCACCAGGAAGAGAAGGAGATGACCAAGCTCTTCCACATCAAGATTCAGATCAAGAAGACCAATATAGATTCTTTATTTGACTCTGGTTCATAGGATAATATGATAGAAACATATTTCATCAACAATATTGGATTAGAGGTTTATGCTCATCCTAGCCCCTATCCATTGGGTTGGGTAAACAAGGATGTCGAGATAAAGGTAATGAAATAGTGTAAGATTAAAAAAATTTAAGTGTTGAGTTTATTAATGAAGTGGAATTGGGCTTAGTACCGCTTGATGTATGTGGAGTAGTGTTTTGAATCCCCTACATGTATATGAGGGATATAATATTCATGCAAAGGGCCAACCAGTATTGACTGGTTGAGGATGGGAAGTACTACATCATCAACACACATAAAGGAAAGTCAAATATCTCACTAGTAAGTGACAACTAATACAATAAGTTCATTAGTTCTAGTAAGAAATATGTTTTTCTTTTCTTAAGGGAAAAACAGTCTCATGATGAGTCAATGAGAGTGAAGGCATCCCTGGAGGGGTGTACTAAAGAGCATAAAAATGAATTGGATTATTTTCTAAAGGAATATAGGGTAGTGTTCCAGGATCCTAAAGGTATACCATCTAATAGGGAAGTAGAGCATGAAATCCAATTATTGCCAGGCTCCCCCTTGCCAAATATTGGGTCGTATAGACATTTTTTTCTATAAGAGAATAAATTGAAGAAGAATTTTAAATAGTTGTTTGTTTGGGGTGTGATTCGACCAATTACCTCATCATGTGGGTACCTCATCATAATTGTGCCTAAGAAGGATGGGAATTGGAGAATATGTACTGATTACAGAGCATTGAACAATATTAAATTGAATAATTGGTACATTTTCCCAAGGATCAATGATTTGTTGGACGATATGGAGAATATCAATTAATTCACTAAGATGGATTTGAAATTAGGATATCTCCATGTACAAGTCAAAGAAGAAGATACCTATAATATTTCATTCAAGACAAGGAAAGGTTTGTATGAGTGGTTGGTTATGTGATTCGGTTTATGCAACAAACTGACTACATTTATGAGACTAATGAATGCTGTTTTATGCCGTTATCTAGATTCATTTTTTATTTTTTATTTTTATGATATACTAGTTTATAGTGTTATTTGGGAGGAGAACAACTCACATCTTATGTAGGTTTTAGAGACTCTAAAGATGCACCATCTGCTAGACAATCTCAAGAAATGTGATTTTTGCTCAATAGTATTTTTTGTATTTGGGCTATGTGATTGGTGGAGGGGAGATCAAGAGAAATCTTGAAAAGATGGAGGTCATCAAGAAATGACCAGTTCCTACAAATGTCATTGAATTTAGGATTTTTTTGGGGGCAACACAATACTTGCAAAAGTTTATAGCTTCATTTTCAACGATAACTGCACCACTCCATGCCATAATAGCTAGTGGCAAGTGTTTCTGTAATATACTAGATATAAAATGTATGCAGAAAAGAAATAAAATGCTAGTAATGGCAGAATAACAACAATATAACTAGAACATTCACCACAATAACACTGAAATGATATAAGAATAACAACAAAAATAACACTTTGAATTTGAAAACAATGTTCACGGGCCTCTTCGAGGGGGAAACCTCCAGTTGAGCAGAGCTCTATTACAATAATATCCAAGCTAGGGTTCTCATACCCTCAACTCCTATTTATACTAAAAAGAAGCATCTAGAGGAAGATCCTTCTAGAAGCGAAATCTTTTATTAGGTCTTCTTACATCCGCCTTATTCTATTTTATTGAAAGGCCTTATTAATATTGACCTTTATTACATCTGAATATATTGTTCTACCTATGCGCGGGTTAGGAACCTAACATGTCTGCGCCCTTAAAAATAGCCTTGTCCTCAAGGCTTGAGATGAGGAAATTGATGCAGAATGGTAGTTGGTTCCCAAGTGGCGTCTGTTGGAGTTGTATCTTTCTACTGGACTAGCACTTCCTTGATGGTTCTATGACGTAGGCGATGCTCACACTGGTCCAAAACTGCTTCTGGTTGTAGTCAAATGGATCCTTCTTTAGCTAACTCTGGAAGGTTGGTTTGAATTTGGCACATAGCTCCAATCACCTTCTTTAAGCATGAAACATGAAAAACAGGATGTAGCTTTGAATGGTTGGGAAGAGCTAACTGATAAGCGACTTGTCCCAGACACTTGAGCATGGTATAAGGACCATAAAATTATTGGCATGTTTTTAGACAAAGGTAGAGTATGCGTGTTTGTCATTGATGGCGAAGATCGACACGATCAAATGGCGAAGATCAGCACGATCAGTAGTGTAGTGATAATGGAAAGATCAATAGTGTAAGATTAGAAGGAGGAAAACAGTCAAAGCACGACAAAGGTTTTGTTTCATAGTTTCGAAGATCGGTAAATCCAAAGGAAAGAGGTTTGAACTTGCGATATGCGAAATCGTGATAACAATCCTGACTGTTGGAGTCATAGGACATGTGGCAAGCGATTGGAGTTTTGTTGACTTGCACATTAGAGGAGTGAACAGAGAATGGTGTGGGAACTCGTGATATGAAAGATCACAAAAATATATGGACTGTCGAATCATCAAGATCCTAGACCGTTGATCAGGCATGACGAAGGCCCGTGAAGTTGCAAAATCATGATGAGATCTTGATCATTGATTCAAGAAGGAAACGTGGTGAAATCGCGATAATATTTGTACTGTTGGTTCCATAGGACATATGGTGAAAGATCATTGTTTTGCTGACTGGAAAGTCAAAGGAGCGAAGTGCTTGTTTGATTGGAGAGTGGTCATATCTCATGGTCACATTGTCGAGAGCTGGAGAGCAGAGCTAGAGAAGCCAAGCTCTATTTCGGAGTTCGTGACATGGAGAGTCGAGATGACTCATCACAGAATACCTGAGACACGAAAGTACAAAATGTGTTTTCGAATAAGGCTGTGGTCATAGCCAGTGGTTACATATGCGGAATATGGAGGAAGAAGCTAGCGGTTTTAAGCTCCATCTCTGAGTCTCGGTGATCGCGACTTGGAGTATCGAGACCCTTCATCACAGGAATTGTGATATGCGAGATTGGGATGAGTTCTGGACCGTCGAATCATTGGAGATCTCGACCTTTGATCAGGCTCGATAAAGTTCATAAGTTCACAAAATAGGAAGCGCCTTTTGGCGTAGCCTGTGGTCACCATCGGTGGTCACGTGAGGGGAAGAAACTAGCAGTGCTAAGCTCCATCTCGGAGTCTCGACGATCACAACTTACAGTTTCAAGACCCTTCATCACAGGAATGTCGAAATGTGAAAAAATGAAATTCAAATTCTGTTTAGCGCTCGGTCACATCTAGTGGGCATATGAGATAAACGCGAAATCCAATGGATTTAATCCAACGGTGCTGGTTAATTGGAAACTTGATCAAAGGGTTATTGTTTCACCTCACAGGTAATCGATCATTTATGATTTAGTTAGAAGAACCGAATCATGGTTCTTGGATGCTTGGCGATTTAGTTGTTGAGCCATTTTTTCCCAAGAAGATTCAAGGTGTAACTAAAGTTGCAGTGTATAAAAGAAACTCGTAGTGACTGTGTGTGGTTGACTGTTCTGACTGAAAAATGAGTTGAACTGTAGAAAGGTAAAACTACAACATGCACAATGTGAAGAAAGCTCAGAGATAAGGAACAGAAGATGAACATAAGAGAAAAGGTGAAGAGAGCAGAATGTGCACATATCAAAGAGAATGAGAAGGATATATAAAGAACAGATAGACATAGACAACAAGTCAAGCCAAATATGAACAGAGCAGAAGAATAGTGTAGCAGAGAAGAATTGTAGAACAATGAAGAAGTGGTAAGAATTGATTTATCTATGTTGTTGGTTATTCAATCATTTGTTTGTAATAAGGGTGGTAGGGAGGTGCTAGGGAGGACTGTTGTCCTCAGAGGTTCAAGTGGGTGCTTGAACATAGGGATTTGTAGCTTCCATCTCGTTGCAGCCAAAAACAATAGGGTGGCAGGGTGGTGCAAGGGAGAATAGTTGTTCTCTGTTATACAGGTTGGTGCTTGTGTGATTGGAAGTTGGTTCTTCCATCCAGTTGGTGCTGGAACACTTAAGGAGTTGTTTCTTCCTTCTAGTGGGTGCTAGAGAAACCAAAGAGTTGGTTCTCTCAAAAAAGTTGGAGCTTATAAAACAGAGGTAGTAGCGTCACATTGAGTTGGTGCTTAATTATAGATGATGTACATAACTTAAAATACTACCTATCATTTCCAAGAAGAAGAGGTTTTCTCCCTTTATGGGTTTCCTCGTGAAAATCTGTCTCTGAGTATATTTTATGTGTGAGTGATACTCATTATTTATGTTGTCGATATGTAGTATAATATTGATGGTCACTTGGAGAAAGATTAAAAATGGTTTAATTGAATTAAAATTGTTTAAGCACAATAACAACTGATTCAC